>APFE030731474.1:0-13152 GCA_000404065.3 Pinus taeda | reverse complement strand
ATTAAGGAAATTGAAAAGCTGAAAGAAACAATGGTGGGGGTCCAAGTGGACTTGGCGGGTGGCCACCAATATCCACCTGGATCATTCCTCCCCCTTAGGAAGAAATGGTCCCCATTGCGTTGAGTTCCTCCATGAGATGATGAAAGTTTTGCTGAACTTCGTCCCCAGTGAGCCACTTGCCCTGGTGAAGGAGTTGGTTTGCTTTGACAACTCGATACAATTGGATATTCTGCTGGTGAGTGTGCTTGATTTGTGTGTCCATGATCCGATCAGTTGCATCTTGTTCCATGCAATCTGGATTTAACTCTGTGGCTGTGAGTTGTTCTGCAATGTCGGATGTGTCTAGTAATGCTGGAAAGTATGGCCGAAGGCGGTCCACATTGAACACTGGGTGCAGGCCAGGGAATGGGGGAATGCTGAGCTCAAATGCATTGTCTCCCATAGCCTTGGTAATGGTGTAAGGACCATATCGGAGTGGTATGAGTTTCCGATAGGCTCCGGTAAGGTGTTCCTTTTGCAAATGCAACTAGACTTTATCGCCCACCTGAAACTTGTATGGCACCCGATGTTGATCATGTCGCTGCTTGTAATTGGCATTTGATTTCTCCAGAATGTCATGGACCTGTTGACGACTATGTTGGATGTGCTCAATGAAGTTGTTTTCCTTATCTATTTTAGACTGGACATGACCCGAATCTGTGTGAGCAGCTGCAAAGGGCATGGCCACATCAATGGGACATTGTGGCTGGAATCCCAAGCCCACCTGAAAAGGGTTGTGGCTAGTCGAGTTGTGGAGAGCCCGGTTGTAGCTGTGCTGAACATAGGGGAGTCTCTCGTCCCATGTGCGTGGATGCTTTGAGTTGTACATGCGCATAATGTGTACGATCATCCCATTGACAACCTCTGTCTGACCATCAGTTTGAGGATGGAAGGTTGTGGACTTAGTGAGTTTGGTGTCCAACATCGACCAGAGACTAGATCAAAATGTACTGAGGAACCTGCTATCTCGATCTAAGATGATAGACTGTGGGATCCCAAAGTGTATCCACACTCGTTCAAAGAAGAGTTTAGTAGTGGCTTCTGCTGTGATATTCTTCTTGTAGGCTGCCATAACGGCCATCTTCAAGAACCCGTCAACGACCACAAAAACACAGTCATTTCCATGCTTAGTGAAAGGAAGGCTTGACATGTAATCCATGGAGATGGATTCCCAAGGTCGACTTGGGGTAGGCAGCGGGGTATAGAGGCCTTGCTTCTTGATGGTTGGTTTAGCAATAACGTAGGCAACACATGACCTGATGTACTTCCCGACATCCTATCGAAGATTCAACCAATAGAAATACTTCTGTAGTACTGCCACCATTTTCTCGACCCCAAAATGCCCAACAACGCGACTGTAGTGTGCTTCCAAAATGATCTTGGCATGCTCACTTGAAGGAACACAAAGGTGACCCAGGTGGCATAATAGGGCATCCTGGAGGTGAAAATATGGAACATGCTAACCCTCCATGAGTATCCGGTATGTGTGACCGAATTCTGGGTCGTTTTTGTATAGAAGTGGCTAATCAGAAGTCTCGTGCCCATAAGATTTGAGCACGGTGGTTAACGCCATGATCGGTGGTCAACTAAGGCAATCTGCAACATTATTGGTGCTGCCCTTCTTATACTTGATATTCAAACGGAACTGTTGTGGGTATGTGGACCACTTCTGATAGCGATCATTCTGTAATTTCCCTTGGGTCTGTATGAATTGCAGGGGTCACTGTTTTGTGTGGATGACCGTTTCCTTCCCCAAAATGTAATGCTTCCATTGTCGACAGGCTTGCACAATGGAATACATCTCTTTATCATAAGTGGGATACTTCTAGACTGTGTCTGAAAGTGTCTCATTGTGATATGCCACTGGATGCTCGTGTTGAGTAAAGATTGCCCCAATAGCATAATCAGAGGCATCTGTCTTGACCTCACATGGTTGTTGCAAGTTTAGTAATGCGAGCACTGGTGCCAAGCAGAGGTGATCTTTCAACTCTGTGAATGTCTTTTATTGAGATTCAGACCAAAATAATTTTGCTTTCGCTCCTCCCTTGGTGACTTGACTCAAGGGCTAAGTGATATGAGAAAATCCCAACACGAACCTGTGGTAGAAGTTGGCAAAACCTAGAATGTTGCGGAGCTCTATCAGAGTGGTTGGAGATGGCCAATCCCAAATGACTTGGATCTTGGCTAGATCCACATGCACTCCCTATTCATCAATAATGTATCCCAGATACTGAACCTAGGTCATGCCAAAAGTGCATTTCTCCAAATTGGCACATAATTTGTGTTGCTGCAATGCTTGGAGAACCTGTCGGATGTGGTGGAGGTGCTCTTCCCAACTCTGGCTGAAGATCAGGATGTCATCCAAGTATATCACTACAAATGAGTTGGTGAATGGCCGCAAGATGTCATCCATTAGCCTCATGAAGGTTGTAGGAGCATTCGTCAATCCGAAAGACATAACCAACCATTCAAAAAGGCCCTCCCTGGCTTTGAAGGCAATCTTCCACATATCGAAGGGTTTGATTGGTATGTGTTGATATCCTGACTTCAAATTGATCTTGCTGAAATATTTTGCCCCCTTCAGTTGGTCCAGGAGGTCATCAATCTGTGGGATCGGGTACCTATTACGGACAATGATCTTGTTCAATGCCCGATAGCCAATATAGAGTCTCCAAGTCCTATCCTTTTTTCTGTACCAACACGATCAAGCTCCCACAAGGTGATGAACTCGGACGGATGTGACCTTTCTACAACAGCTCCTAAATCTGCCTCTTGATTTCATCGTTCTCCAGAACGGAGTGTCGATATATTGGTCCATTGGGCAGCAGCGCACCTGGGGTCAGATCGATGGAGTGCTTGACTTGATAGTGCAGAGGAACCCCTGCAGGGGAGGTGAAGATGTCCTCGTAATCCTCCACGACCTTGTTCATCTGTAGTTGTCGTGCGGAGGGGCCCTGTCTGGAGGTTGCGGCCGTCGTCTTCTTCATTCCTTGAGGGCGTATCATCAGGAAAACAAATTTCCCGGTTTTGGAAATGAGCTTATTGCATTTTTTGCAGTAACCAAAGAGATGGCGGTAGGCGGTGCTACCTACGGTACCTTGTACAACTTATTTCCCAAAATAACAATAACACGGGACCTTGATTCATACACAACATGTTGCTTCCACAAGTATGGTTGTCCTAATAATACATCACAAATTTCAAGGGGAGTAATGTCACATAATACCTCTTTCGTGAAGGGCTTGATGTTGTATCGAAGGCGACAAGGTTGGCTCACGCGAAGATCCCGTCCTTGGTGAAGTCACCCAATAGTGTATGGTTGTGGATGTGTTGTGGTCGGTAAACCCAGCTGCTTCATGACCTCTGCCGAAATGAGGTTCTTTTGGCTCCCACTATCGACAATGAACTGTAGCAGGGAGCCCTTTACCCACATCTGGGAGTGGAAGAGACACTCCTCCTCCTCTGAATCTTTGGGTTCCTCCTTCTTGATCTTCATGGTGGAAACGGTGGCGTTGGGCCTCGCATTGATAACTTGCTTCCCTTTGTCATTCCCCTTGTCGGGTTCTGACTCAGAGTCGGAACATGCATCTGATTCTGAAACCTTTAGCTCGAACATCAGTGATTGCTTGGCCTGACACTCACTTGTGTTGTGAGTGGAGCTCTTATGGAACTCACACCACTTTCCCGTGTCTTTTTTCGGCTTCGTGACGCTGTTCTTTGCTTGTAGCTTTGGTGGGTTGTCTTGGGTCGCCCCACCTTGGCTTTGTCCTTTGTTCTGCAGTTTGGGGGCACTTTCCCTTGCTTCAGATTTGTAGATCCAAAGTCTCATTTCTTCTGTTTAAACTTTTGCTCAACCTTGATGGCATATCGATATGCCATGCCGAGCGAGGAGATGTTCAGGAAATCTATTTCTTCCTAGATGTACTTGTGTAGGCAGCCACAATATTTCAGTTTCAAATGCTGCTTTGAATCCTTGATACCCAACTTTGTGTGAAGGGTATGGAAAATATTGGTAAACTCCGGCACGTCTTGGTCTCTTCCTTGCCGCAGCGTGGTCCACTTTATGTATTGATCCTCATAGCTTCTGACAAGGTAAGTGCTACTCGTTGATGGCATCTCGAAATGAATTCCAAGTGGGTGCAGCTGAAAATAGTGAGACTGTACTTTCATCCTTTTTCTCGGAGTAGGTTTCCCACCAGTCCTTGACGTGGGGGGATATTTTGAGAAGAGCGAAAATAATCTTTTTCCGACTAGAAAAATTATGAACAGAAAAATAACCCTCTAACTAATTTAACCATTTATAGATGACATCCATGTCTATCTGACCCTCGAATATGGGGATTTCAAAATTAACTTGTACCTTAAACGGTGTGGCATTTCCAGAGTAGTTGTTGGAAGTCGATGCGTCGCCCTTGGGTAGCCGCTGACGGATCTAGGCAAAGCTGTCCATCATCGCGTTCCTTTGTCGCTCGAGGGATTCTTCGAGAAATATTTTGATAGGATATTGTGCCCCCTCATCTTTCTTTTCATCTGCCATGGGAGGAGGTCAGGATATGGTCTTGCAAAGGTTCGACTAGTTCAAGCCCTAACTTCCTATATCCCGACCTCATTGGGGACATGCAAAGAAAAATAAAGAAAAATCAGACCCCTATGGTACCACTGATCCGGATCTAAACAAGAATGCAACAAATTACAGAGATAACCATAAACACAGAGACGCAGGGGAAATAATATTGCATTTCATTAATGTAAAATACTGAAATACGCTTACAAATAGAATTGGAAATAAACCAGCTAGGGCGATGGTGGCTTATCTCTGAGAAGAGATGTGGTGGCTACATGCCTCTAAACTGTGTTACAATGAGGCTCAAAGGCCTATTTATTGTTGAGAAACAATGGAAAACCCTAAACATCAAAAAACCTAACCCTAGAAGATGAAACACTAAACTGTGGGCCCCGTTTGGGTAAATTGGTACAACAACTTCCCGGGGTCGTAGCTTTGGCATACGATCTCCATTTGACGCGCACGATATCTCGTTAGAAATATCTATCCGAGAACCACAACTTTTGGAAGAGAAACATCGGTCCATAGACACATGTTGCTCCCAGTTTTCCCAAAAAACGTCATTTAGGGCCTCAAAACAACTCCGGAAGTTCAGGACCCGAAAAACTGCTAAAAATAGTAAATTGTGCTACCATTAAGGAAACCGAGAAGCTGAAAGAAACAATGGTGGGCGTCCAAGTGGACTTGGCAGGTGGCCACCAATACCCACCTGGATCATTAGGCAGCCAACTTCCTAGGGTCGTAACTTGGTCATATTATCTCTGTTTGACACATATGATACCTTGTTGGAAAGATCTCTCAGAGGACTACAACTATTAATGTGATTGACATAATAATCATCGATTTCCATTTTGCCAAAAACAACATGTTTAGAGCCTCAAAACGGCTCTGAAAGTTCAGGACCCGAAAAATTGCCAAAAATAGTAAATCATGCTACAATTAAGGAAACTGAAAACTGAAAGAGACAGTGGTGGGGGTCCAAGTGGGATAGGCGGGTGGCCACCAACATCCACCTGGATCAAACTTGAGGACAATAAAGCAAAGTATGAAGAAATTAATGACAAGCATTGAGTTGCTTATAAATTCAAGATGAAGATCATATGAGACGCCAAAGAAAGATGGTCATGAAGAAAATACGCAGATTCCATCCATTGCATATTTTGTTCTTGAATGTTTAGAAGAATTGCAACATGCCACAATTCTTGACAAGAGGATAAGGACTTCACGTAAAGACAATGTTGAATACCTTTAACAAGGCTCAAAGACACCGATTCAAACAAAACAAGCAGGACTGAGATCGAGAAAATGAAGGAGTTGTTTCCTCACTTATTTGTTGAGTGAAGACAAACTTTTGGAGGTACAAAAGTTCCTAATGAGGAGGTATGATCCAAAGATCAAAAATAGGCTCAAAAATGAAAATGCTTAGAATCTCTCAAAATTGACACTAGGTATTGGTGTTCATCATCCTAACTCCAACGCTGCTTGAATCGCTTCATTCTGATGTCGTATGCTCAAGTTATCACGTTCTAAAGTTTTGGCTAGACAACTAAAAAGTCAAACAATAGTGTTGACTGGGTTGCTATCTGGGTAGGCCGTATAGGTGATGTCATCAACTAACTGTGTAGAGTATGAATGATTATGGACCAATCTGGGCTTGACATGTGGCCTAGTCGTATAGGTCCAAGTGGCACAATTTTATTGATTGGTTTGCATTTGGGTGTCGCTAATAAGGAGGCACCATGTGAACTAATCAGAGGGCGCCATGTGGCCCAATTAGAGGGTGCCACATGGACCTCGGTGGTTGGTTAAAATTTTTATAGGTCGGTCGAATGGCCTCGATGGGGTTTGACCCTGGGACCTCCGGCAAGCCAACCAAGAGTCCTACCGTTATGTCACATGATGGTCCTTAACCCCTATGGTGACACATTTTATTATTATAATATAACTGTGTTATAGTTGACAGGAGGGGGGGTGTGGCACATGGCCCTAGCCCTTGGTTTTACGGCCCACATATAACCACTTGAAAGGAGATGGGGGCTGGGTGGGTAAGCCCTGGCCTCAAGCCGTATGACACCCATACAACTAAGAGAAGGAGCCAACGGAGGGGGTGGGTGGATAGGCCCTAGTCCTCAATTCTCAGCGGCGGTTATGACGAATGACAGATAGGGTGAGAGCTACAATGACGGGGGCAGGCAGTTAGCATGAGCCCTGATCTTATTCATGCCACCTGACCAATGCCCAACGGAGAGAGGGCTTAGCTAGCGGGGGTGGGCGGTTAGCCCTGTTCCTTGGCCATATGTGCCCACATGAACGCCCTTAGTGTCTATAAAATTTCAGCATTAAGGCCATAGTGGTCAATTTAATGAGGTGACAAATTGCACCGTTTGCGGGCGAAATTGTCACTCAACGGTAGGCGAGACTCGTAGAATGAATATCAAATTTTCCCAATTTGCAGTATAGTTAGCACGAAAAACTTCCAAGGAACACATATTGCTTAGTTTTTAATCTTTTTGAGCTGAAGAAGAGCCTAGATAGGGGGCTTTTAGTGTCCTGAACTCAATGGAAGCATCAAATTTCTTATTTGAGCACTGTATGCTGGACTTTTTGTAGCATCAAGTCCTTTAGTGCTATAGACAAAAATTGTTTTGAGTCCAAATGGAGAATTTGTTGAGCATGGATAGAGCCTAAACAGGGGTTTTCTAGCTTTCTAATTAGATCTATAACAACTATTACTTCAGTAGAGAAACTATTTTCAGTATTTTCTCAATGTTCTTATGGGTAAAGACCCTTTTCAACACTTCATTATGAAGTAGTTGTATTTTTATTTATTTTTTAAATCTCAACTTGAGTACAAACATCTATTGTGAGAGAGTCCTTTTCTTTGACATCATCATGACTTGTTGTAGGAAGTCATCTTTAGAGTGAGAGTTATTTGTAGGAGAATTTTCTCTGTAGGAGAAATAGGGCCACTTTAGAGTCAAATATGTGCATTGATTCTTTTTCTATTGAGATCAATAAAGCGGCCTAGCATTGGAGCAGGGCTCAAAGACATAGCCTAGGATGGGCGAGACATAGCCCAGGATGAGTGAACTCCATTATCACTTGCTGGTTTCTTCTCTGCATGTTTAACATATTGAGTTGCATATGAATTTGTTTCACTTTTAAGTTCATGTGTTAACTTAATCACTCATCTTTGAAGAGGTTGCAAATCTAATTTTACCTTTAAAGACCAAGTTTATCAAACTTGCAAAGTGTCAGAGGATGATCGTTTTTCCATTTTTAGTTCATTTTAAATTACCTATATTTATATGGTAGGTTAATTTGTAATATATATATATATATATATATATATATAATATAATATATATATATATAATATATATATATATATATATATATAATATTTAAATCAATGTTTTTTATTTATTTAAAAGAGTACATCATCTAATGGAATTTTTTAAAAGTTGGTTGGCCTCAATTTTACTAGATTTACTAGCCAACTGATGCATACCCAGATACATAGAAAATTTGCATAATAACAATGGTTTATATACATTGACTGACAAAAAATGCCAAAACACCCATAAAACCAATAGACAACCAATTAACATCAAACATCATCATAATTTACCGAGGTACGATGGTCTATACTTGAGCCAGAGGATGGTGTGGGCTTGAATTTATAGTGAACATGTCCCTCCATGTGACCCAGTTGAGTTTCCAACCGATCAAGCTACTTTGGGATGTGTCACTGTCCTCTCCATAGGTTAGCCAATCTATCATGCATCTCCCATGATTTCCACTGAATATGGTTCATGAAATCAAGAGTGTCATTGTGATCATCCTATCGATCTCGACTAAGATACTCTAGAGAACTACTTAGTTACCGAATGAGACTAACATTAAATTTCAATGAGGAGGAAGCCCGATGAAAATGATGAAGAAAGTGGCGGGTCCACAATCTCTCCTTGACTTTGCTCCGATGGTTGTTGCCAACCCAGAACACCCCTCGCTTCTCGACCTTTGTGCATCCAACCATGTTGAGGATGGATGTTTAGAGCCCACCTTATACCTTCGCATTTTAGAATGGAGCTGTTGCGAATGCATCAGTTGGTCTAAGCAACCGGCCTAAAGTGCCATTCTATCACTTTGGGGGTCCCCACCACCCACTTTCTCCTTTGCCAAATCCACTTGCCCAAGAGGCCCTCAAAAGATACAATAGAGAAAACCCATAATTGCCAAAGAGCGGTTGCTATGTTGCTACATAGCTCAACACTAGCACCAAATACCCCCCCCCCCTCCCCTTGCCCCCCAAAAAAAAAACATTCCAAGAGAGTCACATAAAGATCTTCCTTTAAATTGTAGAGAGCCCAACGAGCAATAGATTCCTGAACGCTCACACCCCACAAACCATCGTTGAAATGATTCCCTACCTGCCAACTAACCATAAGACGATCCACCTTCCCCACAAAAAATAGAAAAGGAAAGCCAAAAAGCACCTTACAAGACAACCACTCTACCCTACCAATCCTCGACGAACTAGAAAACAACAACCCACAATTAACCAGCACAAAGCACACTACCAGGCTTATATTTTTGTACCTAGTATGAATTACCCATAGTAGCGCCTTGGCCAAACACAAGACCCTAAGTTCAAACTGATGGAAAACTGCTACTAAAGAGAAATCCCATCGTGTTGGTCAATTATGATTCTAATTATTATGTTATTTTCTCTTTCAAATGTATGTTGTGCATTAAAATTGTATTCATTATGCCATGGAATCATATATTACTTGCAAGTATCAAAATTACCTATCCGGTGATGTCATGGTTCTTTATTGAATTACTATTGAATATAACACCATCTTAGTCGTATTTACTACTAGATTTTTCATAATTAGGAAATTCTGTGACTATTTTTGGGCTTCACCAATATTCAATGCTGTCAAGAGTGTAGAGGTAATGAAGAAATAGGCAAAGCTCCATTCATCATTAAAGATTTTTTTATGTCATTTTTAAAGTTGTGAGACCCCTTCAACCAAATTATAATGGCTCGATATAGATTGACAACAATCTTGACCCTATTACTATTGGTTAGGGGTTAATCCTCAAAAACTATAACATTGGCATTTAATGTTATGTCCATATTAACACTTCATTTTTTATGAGATGTCAAAAGTTAACTTTTGAAAACGTTATCAAATCAATTTTAAAGAAAAACAAATTTGATATAAATTTTGAATAACCATTAACCAATCTTTATAATGTATACTATGTTTTCCTTAAAATATACACACTCATGTCAAAATCAATATAAAAATCCATTTAAGTTAATTAAATTAAAATTGATAGCTGATATACTCTTCTTGATCTTTAATTATTTGCTTGAATCTCACATTTTATTTAAGTTCTATATTGAAAACTTAATCTAATATATTTTAATTATAAAAACGCAAACTAATTTAGTCATTAAAATATCAAAAGCATGTTTGACTTTTAGTTATTTTCAAGTATGAATATCGGGATCTCAAAAATAAGTGCAATTGAAAACAAAATATAATTTTTTTATTTGACCTTTGCAAAATAAAAAACCAAGTTGGACACCAAAATCTTATCTTTTCTCTTTTCTGGTTCAAAAAAGTTGTTTTAAATTATAAAATAGGAACTACTTTGCGAAAAAAACACCTATATCAATATGTTAAAATAGACCTAAAGCATCCTTGACCTATGTTAAAAGAGACGTAAAACATCCTTGACATAGAAAGATAAACGAATCAAGATTGATTTGTTTTATATACATTATAACAAAAATCCCTCGGAGAGTTTTCAAAGTCGAGTCTTCAAAATTTATTTCCACAATATAAAATGCAAGGAATTGGAGTAAAGTTAAAGAATAAAATGTGAAGTGAAAATTTTGATGTTTATTAAAATGGAAAATTTATGAGATGTAAATTAGTAGGTTTGTGTGGATTTAGTTTTTATTAAGTTATTAATTTAAATCTCATGAAGAGGGATTGAGGTTGGGAGACATTTGTAGGGATAAAAATGATTCTATTTGCATTGAAATTTGAGGAGGCTTTATATACTTTTGGTGACAACACTTCACAAGGTATATACGTTTAAAAAAAAAAAAAACTATAACTGGAAAACTTAATTTCCTTTCTTCTTCTTTTTTCAATTTTTATTTAAAAAAATTATAATTTAAATTCTATATAATTTATGGAAGTTTTGATAAAAAATGCATTTTAGGATGACTAGTGCCAATTTATTCGAAAAAAATAAGTAATTCAAGGTGGAACTTAAAAAAATGGTTGAGTTTGTCTAGTAATTAACTCACTTAGAAGATATAACCAAAAGAAAAATATACATGAAGTATAAAATCTAATTTAAAGACTTGACTCTGCTAGAAGCATGCCAGAAGTAAGCGTTTACTCCTTGTCTTGAAATGATAACAGTGCAATTGAAAGGGTGTGAAATTTCCCACGTTACCTGGCACAATGCATGTGCTCTAGTCATATCACTGGTATTGGCACAAAATTGTATTGAGGGAGACATCATTTGAGCCCTATGGGAGGCAAAAGAGAGTACATGAAGTCTCAATTGGCATTCACAGTGCCTTCTCTCTATGCTCAAACCATAATTGGAATTATATCTGCTCCAAACTCATGTTATTATTGTGCATGCAGGAAGCCTACCATTGTAATTTCCACCAAACAGTTAAATTGTTCTTAGGGTTCACGCATAATTCAACACTTCTGGCATTCTAGGCTCCAATTTCCATTTCGGTGTCTCCCAAATGAGTGTAATTGTTGGTTTTGGCCTATGAATTATCACCTTCTTGGTGCTCAGTTTCTTGGCATTGGCAATAACTTGCAATCCAAAATATGCAGTGCTCTCAAAGCTAATCATGACTTGTATTGCTAGAGTTGTGCATATATACACAAACTTCTCCTCATTAGCCTCTAGCAGAGCACTCAAACTCGACCTCTCCATGGACATCTCTCCGCATCTAGTACCAATTATCTCTGTTCAACTTTGTTTCTTCTCTATTTCTTTTTCGAAGAGGTCGGTTCAATGGTGCGCTCATTGGTTTTTGGGTTCATATCTCTTTCCTAGGTTTTATGTGTTGAGATTGCAACAAGATGATGGAGCTTAGTGAAAAGAGTCGCCTTCACTAAGTGGGCCCGCAGGCTATTTTTGGCGCAAGTGTATTTTTAGACTATGTCTATTTTTAGACATATGGATCATGTCTATGGATTGCAGGTTGCTGTTTATGGATGATTGATCAAGTTGAAAAAATAAATGGACTTCTATTTTTGATGAAGTGTGAGTGATCACAGTGTGAGTGATCAAGTCTATTTTTAGACTGGCTGTCAAAAATAGAAAAGTCAAATATTATTATCTCACAATAATATTTGGACTATAAACTTTGCCTTATTCTCTTGGAGCACTTCAGTTCGAGCTACGGATGTGGCACATGCAATTGCATGAAGGAAATACGTGGTTCTTATGGGTTAGTTGAATATTTGCATGCATGACTTCAGTTAGAACTCAAGTGAGTTGCGTTTAGTGGACTGGAGGTGCAGTTGATGGAGTTGTGTTCAGTTTAGCTTTGTTAAACTGGTTGTATTTAGTCTAACTGGCAAATAGACTAGAGATGAGTTGGGTGAATTAGTTATTAATTAATTCACAAGTTATTCACTCATAATACAACTAATGAATACATCAGTTAACTCAGTTGCATGTCAGTGCATGTTCAGTTCAGCAGGGACAGGTGTTAGAGAATCAGATTGCTATCAGTTGTGATTATAGTTGTGCACCAGATCTTGCACAATCAAGGGATTGAGTATGCCAATGAGTTTGCCCACGTATTTTCCCACATTGTAGCTTGTGCTCACATGATTTTGCCAAGTAAATACGTGGTTGCCTTGGAATTATCATCAGTTCTTGAGCAGGTATTGAGCAGCGGAGGCAGGCAAGCAGCGAAGGAGATTTGAGCCAGTGATTGATTCAGATCTGAGCTGTATTGTGTGTAACAGAGGTGGAGATACTTGTGAGAAGTATTATTTTGTGTAATGTTACATGACTCAATCATTAATATACAGATAGTTGGGGTTTTTAGCGAGATGCTTTCCCCGGGATACATACTGTGTTAATGTGTGAATGCTCTCGATGTTTTATTGTTATTGATGCTGCTATATTGATGATCAACGTAGAGGAGCTTATGTATTGTGTATGTTTTCCGCAATAGTACATGATCAGGATAATCTCTGTTGAATATGTGTTAAATTATTCAAAATTTCTACAGAATTACCCCCCAACCTTCTACTTCGTCTATTTCTCCCTCTCCTCCCTCCTCTTTGCTTGATAAAGCTGGTAAAGCTAAAGATTAAGTAACTTAGAAGAAGAATAAGCAGAAAGAGAAAAAAGAAAAGAAGAAGGAGGAACCAAAAGCGAAAGGGAGCAACCAAGCGTCGTCTAGTGAAAATCCTCACACCGCACCGTCTAAACCTAAATCTCCTTGTGTCATTTGCAATGGAGACCACTAT
>APFE030731473.1:57883-76514 GCA_000404065.3 Pinus taeda | reverse complement strand
TCCATTTGATCTGAATATCACCTCGGTTCTTTGATCACACATCTGACTGACACTTAGAAGATTATGTTTCAAGCCATCAACATACAAAACATTTCCAGCCTTGACCTTTTCTTTTAACTGAGCAATACCTTTTCCTTTTATAGTTGCAGGAGTATCATTTCCAAAAGAGACTTTCTTTCCTTTTTCTAGAGCAGAATATGACTCAAGTTTTTCTTTATCACCTGTCATATGCTTCGAACATCCACTCTCAATGTACCATAGATTTTCCTGTCCCTCTGCATAAAATGCTATCCCACATCTTTCTGTTTGTGGTTCCTTTATTCTCCATGTTTTGGTGCTTGAGGCTTGTTCCTTTTTCTGCTGAAACCTGCTCCTGCATTCAGAATCTTCATGACCAAAGTTATTGCAAATAGAACATTCAACTTCATTTTCAAGAGCCGAAAAGTTGTTATAGGTCCTTTTTGTAATTCCGGTCATATTCTTTTGTTTTTGAGCTTCTCTAGTCATGATTGTTTTATATGCAACACATTGAGCTGCTTTGTGACCAAAGTTATGACAAGAGAAACATTGTCCATTGAAGAAACTTCTGCGGTTATCAAATCTACCGGCCAAGTGATTGTAATCTCTATTGTTATCCATTCTTGAACCAAAATGAGAAGACCTTACCTGTGGCTGGTTGTAACTTTTGTTCACTCTTAAAACAGATTGCCCTTGATAGCCTTTGTTTGCATTTTGTCCCTGCTTTACCTAATAGTCTTCATTGTGCTTTTGCTCACTCCTTTTTGCTGCATCAAGATAACTTCTTGAAGTGGATGTTTGAGAAGTTTCTCCATTATAGCCCAGACCTGTCTTGTTTAGAGGAGAACACTATACATTGATAATCTCATCCAGAGTTTCAGATCCTTTGACAAGCTTAAGATTAATAGCTTTTGTTTTCTCAATCTCTTTTCTAAGAGCAACAATCTCACCTTCTAACTTTTCAAAATGTTTTTCCTTTTCATCAATTTGAAATTGTAGAGTATCAATGATCATATTCTTTTCTTCTATACTCTCTTGAGTCTAGTAATTTCGTCAAAAAGGTTATCCACATCTATAGCATCCATATAATCATCATCATCAAATGCCATTAACAGTTTATATTCATTACCTTGTTCATCTTCATCACTATTTGATAGACCATCACTATCTTCATGAGTGTAGTAGCTTTTCTTATTTGCACCCTGTTTCTTGTTCCATCTAGCAGGTTCCTTTCCTTTATCCTTATAAGGACATTTTGCAGCATAATGACCTACTCTTCCACAAGCAAAGCATTTAAAAGGTAACTTACCTCTGAACCTTCCAGAACCCCTTTGAAGATTTCTGACAAATTTTGATTCTTCTTCCTCTTCTTCTGGGACGTGACTTGCTTCATAATAATCTCCTTTGCCTGACGCCTTGAAAGCAGCTTCTCTTCTATCTGATGGACCTCCCTTTCTCATTTCATAAGCACTTAGAATTCCATGTAGCTGAGACATAGTAAGAATTCGTAGATTTTCCTTTTCTTCTATTGCAGATACTTTAGATTCAAACTTGGGGGACAATGATCTTAGAACCTTTTCAACCACAATAGCCTCTCTTATTTCTTCACCCAAATTTTTCATACAATTAACAATCTCATCTACCCGAAGAAAGTAATTAGCCACACTTTCATCATTATACATCCTGAGATTCTCATACTGAATTCTGAGAGTTTGAAGTTTAGCACGCTTTACCTATTCATCTCCTTCGTAGCTCAAGACAATCTTGTCCCATATTTCTTTTGCTGATTTATATTGCATAACTTTCACAAACTCTGTTTGAGATAAGCATCCCAACAAAGTATTGACTGCTTTAGCATTTGTTTCATATTTCTTCTTTTCAGCCGCATCTGTAGGAGTAACTGAAGGAAAATTGTAGCCTGTCTCTATGATATCCCAAACATCTGTACCAAGAGATTGAAGATATGCAGTAACTCTTACCTTCCAATAATTGAAGTTTGTCCCATCAAAAACTGGTGGCCTGATAGATGCTTCCCTCTCGTAGTTGCTCATGATGAAAGATCTTCCTTCAGGAAATCAAGCTTCTTTAGAAGGACCTCCTCTGATACCAATTGTTGAAAATAATACTGAGAGGGGGGGTGAATCAGTATTATCTAGTCCTTTTAACAATTCTTCCTTATTTATACTTTGAATTATTTTTGCATATAAGTACCATAAAACAATGAGCATGAACAAGAAAAACAGACAGTCACATCAAAGAACACCAGATATAAGGTGGAAACCCAATGTGGGTGAAAACCACCTGCTGCAATATGTCTCTATCTTCTTTCAAATTAGGAACTCCTTTTACAATGGTCTTGTACTGGTGCAGTCCTTTACCAATACGCAGGCTGCAACCTGCAGAGAGCTACAACTCTCTCTCGTTTTCCAGTCTCTCCTGGAAGGGAGCTACAACCCCCTACTTCTTTTCAAGGACCACTTTTCATAAATTTTCAAACTGGATCCATATACATCAAAAGATCATCAAGTACATGTAAATTACACAGTCAGCTGCAGTAACCAGATCAACAATAACAGGACTAAACCCAGAACACCTTTTCAACAAAAAAATTCAGTCAACAGATGATCTTAAGACAGATACGCAGTTTTCCTTTCACCGGCCTGCGTCCCCACGCACTTCACGTTCTGCACCCCTGCGTATACCCGCAGATAGAGTTCTGTTGCACCGCGTGCCTATGCACTTGTTCTTCAATCGCGCTGCGTACTATTGCTGAAGGTATGCACCCAGATACACTATCGCGCCGCGTACTGTTGCTGAAGGTACGCACCTAGATACACTATCGTGCCGCGTACTGTTGCTGAAGGTACGCACCCAGATACACTATCGTGCCGCATACTTCACTGAAGCCACGCACCCAAAGACACTATCGCGCCGTGTACTGTTTCTGTGCGTACGCATCTGAACCTCTGTCGCTCTGCGTACCCACGCACTGCGCCTTCGTTGCCTCTGTGTACCCACGCACTGCCCCTTCGTCGCCTCTGTGTACCCACGCACTCGCACCGTTAATCACCTGCGTATCTCTGATTAGGGCCAAAATACAGTCAGATGCTCAGATCTAGTCTTGCGCTCAAGAGATCACCCTTCACAGATTCGCTTTCAATTTCTCTTTTATAGATCAAGCTTTTAAACCGAGAACCCAATATTTCAGATCTTAAGATATTCAATTTTCAAAAGATGCACAAGCCAAATGATCTCCTTTGCTTTATATAGGCAAGCTCTTCCTCAAATCATGGACCAATACCACGGGCCAAAACCATAATAATACAATACCGTCAGCTAAATACCAATGGTTAAACATAAGAAACCCCACGTGTGCGCGCTTTGCTGCCTTGAAGAGTGTGCACTGGGGGTACACACCTTTTGAACGGGTGACCTGCGGGTATGTACGCACTTTTTGTATGGAATACCTGTGTGTACGCGCCTTTTGTACTGAGTACCTGCATACCCATTATTTTCTCCAATATTTGAAAGCTCATCATCAATCTCTGCTACTGATCTGATGTACAGTGCTCCATCACCTGCAAGAGTTGCCATCAAGGACAACACTTTATCCATAATGCCAACAATTACGACAGGGGATGACAAAGGTAAGCAGCCTGAATAAATTACTTGGGTTCGCAAGGCGCTAACGAAGGAACCAGAGTTTGATTTCGAGCGCGCTAAGGAAACCTTCATGGAAGCCAACAAGAGCTTCACTGATGCCTCCACCTCAGGAAATAAAGACACACTGGAGGTGCAAGTGGACCCATCGATGGTCACCACGTTCCTGGAAACATGCATGAAACTGCTGCGTGACAGAAAGTCTATAAAGGGGCTGCAAGAACTCACAAATAGATGTGATGGGACCGCGCAAGGAGAACCACGTGTAGTCCGGAAGCTCGGAAAGCACACAACGTGAAGATGAAGGGAGATGAGATTGATCACGCAGATTGGGGAATATGAGATGGACCAAGTGATTCTGGATCTAGGATCAGATGCGAACGTCTTGCCAAAGTAGACATGGGAGGCATGGGAAGGCCAACACTGCAATTGTATCCTATCCAATTACGAATGGTGAACCAAAAAAATATCCTACATATGGGGAGATTGTAGGGAATCACAGTAGATATCGAAGGGGCAAGCATGCTAGCAGATTTCAAAGTGATAGAGATTGTTGATGATAGCAATCCCTACCCCGCGCTATTAAGTATAGATTGGGCCACTGACATGAATAGTGTGATAAATATGAAGAAGCGCAAGATGACTTTTAAGAAAAAGTCTCTACATGTGGTTGTACCATTGGACCCTATAGAAGGATCACACTACATGGAGCTGGTGCGTGACTATGACACCGATGATGACTTGGACTGCATCTACAAGATAACCACATTGAGCAAGATTGGGTGAATCTGACTGTGGATGAACGAATCTCATGGGCGCGCAAAAGCTCATTCACATCGGATTCGGATGAGGAAATAGAATGATGGCAGAACCAGTTACATGAGGTAACCACACTGAACTATAATATGATGACAAGATTGCTACGCTGCGTATCGATGGAGGTTAGGGATCTGCCTACGTATGACGAGTTAAGTGAGGTAGATGATTTCCTGAGCAGAATTGAAAGAGAAGTGCTAGAACAACAACGTTTCAAGGCTTTGAAGTGGGTACTATGTGCTACGCCCACGAAGTGGTGGGGTACGCACCAAAGAAGTTTTGAGGACTGGAATGAATGTAGAAGGATGATGCGCATGCAATTTGGGAAGCCTTAGATCCAATTAATAGCCAAGATTGCTGGACGAAACAGTCTGCGCAACCACCTGTTCAGATGGATATAGGCATATGGTACGAAACCTGCGCGGATGCACACAGTCTTTGCATTAGGAGACATGGCCGGTAAGTTGGTGTGAGCAAGGCAATGGCGCAAATGACCGTCCTGTTGGAACCACAAAGTATGGAAAGACTGAGTGTGTAGAAGGTTATCCACGCTAAAGCCTTTAACAAAGTATGTGAAGTGTTGAACAAGGTCCACAATGCGAAGCAGGCTGACTAGGACCTGCGTGTACCAATGGTTCTATGGGCTTATAGGACCGCGTGCAAGAACCTGATAGTGCAGGCATTGCCAAGGCTGGAGTATGAAGCGAACGTAGTAAGCCCTATAGTGCATGAAATGCTGAGTCCATGCATCGCAACATCGGTAGATACAACGGTTCACGGAACCTTGAAAGAAGATATCCAATAGGGAAATTTTAGGCTCCAAGAACTTAAGAAAGAAAGGTTGCGATTAAGGAAGAAAAGCACTCTGGTAGAAGCGGAAGTCAAGAAGCTGGAGGATGAGATAAAGGAAGATTTTCTCAATAACAAGACCAGGGTGATAAGACAGGATGCACACGATCACACTGACGAGTTTGAGGACTATCGTCGTGAATTGATCAGTCTGATACCTTGGCTTAGGCCACACATTACTAAGCGAATCAAACAGGGTGGCACACTGCAGATGATAAAGTGTGAAATGCCGCCAGAAACATTAAAATGTGAGTATTTTCCAGGAAAAGTAATGGATGACCAGATGACACCCTATACAGGTGACGCAACCACTTGACTAGCCGAGGGAAATACAGTCTTAGCACTCCAGGCAGTTGAAAGGAGGCGTGGGACTATAAACTACTCTACCTGGAAGTTGCGCGATGTTGGAGCTGTGCATAGAAACAAGGAGTCACAAGGTCCATAACCGCGCAAGGGGGGCTGCGCTACTGTGCGGGTTGGCCAGAAAGTGACTTGAGGCTAAATGGAGTGGGTGGCACGCATTTAAGATGTGATTTATGGGTGCGATTTGGGGAAATCTGCCACCAAGGGAGCATTAATGAACTGGATTTGGGGGGAATGGTCGAATTCAAATTCAAAAGGTGCTTTAAATTAGAAAGCAATTCCCAGCAAACAACACTTGGTCATTCGTGTTGGCTTATTTGGCCCTGACCCAGGTTCAAAAGAGTTATTAGCCAAACAAATCCCGTAGCTACCGACCCTTTCAATAACAGCCCGCGGAGCGCAGATTGAGGTCTCACTCGAGGTAGCAGGGGAGGGTGTTGGAACCAGGCTTCCGCACCCTAGGGATGTCTTGATGTGGTTTGGAGGGGTTGTGAACTGTTCTGTGGCCTCGCACCACTCAGGATTTCACGCAGATCCGCACAGATGCACTTTATTACTAACCAAATTATTACAAATCTGAGCTTTTTATTATAGTCTTTAAGCAAAAAATTTAACAATAAAACCCAATGTGCACAATTATAACAGATGATGTATAAATTTTGAATATAAGCAATAAACAGATCCACAAGAAAACACACAATGATTAAGAAATTCTTATCTTTATTGATCTTCTCTTCAATACAACCAAATCTGCCCTACGCACTCAGCTGCAAGCGTCCGCGCACACAGCTGTGGACTCTACTAGGTCTTTGTGCACATAGTTGCAGAGCATTTATCTACTCACCAACACCCTTGACTCGGACTTAGAGACGCTTCAAGACTTCTTGCTTCATAAACCCATTACATTAGAGATCGAAAACTAACTTCTAACCATAGAACCTTGCTTTATTTATACACTTCCATGGTCCGCGGACCATGGGAAGGCCGACTTATTTTACATTATTTTTGGGCAGAAAATCCTTTCACTTGACTCATTACACTTCGTGCTACGCACATCTCCCTGAGTCTTTACCATAACTTTACCCAAAATTGCGGGCTTTGAGCCCCAAAACCATTACGTGGGGCCTCTGCCACCCAACAGTTTCCCAACACAATCATCATGACTCGTCCCGAGTCACTCAGCTGGTGCGGTAATCTTCGCACAAAGGTTGGTCAACAATTTCTGTGCATCGCTTTTGCTTGCAACAAACTCTGCTGCTATCCTATGTACTTGTTCTACACGAGTCACTGATACATCCGTATCACTCGCAGTTGCCTATTTGGATCATATACTGCCTGCATGTGCACTAACTTTCCTTCGATGGTTGTGGAGACTGCAAATGTCTCATCCAGCCAAGGCTGGATGCATTCTTTAAGCACAACTTCCTTCTGCCAAGCCACGTTGACCTGTGCCTTAAGAGCCTGGGCCTCCCTCATTCTGGTCAGTCATTGTGTGATGGCGACTGTTTGTATGGTTCCCCGGACATTTTCATACACCTGCTGTAACTCTCGTACTTTTGTTTCCACCTGCTGTAGCATTGGGTCATCCTCTAGAGATGTGAGCATAAATAGGGGTTGATCCAACAATCTCGAGCAATCTTGGACCGCGCGCTTTATGACTTCCAACCCTAATTGAATTTCGCCGTGGAATTTATCTCAAAATTTCAGGGGCGTGGGTGGTTGTGCCTGTAGTCTTAGCTCCACGATTTTCAAATTTAATTTCCACTGAACCTTCGTGGCCTCCTCCTGGGTCGTACAGAATTCGGTAGCCATGGAATGGATCTTATCTGTTATTGGAAGTTCTGTTGGGACAACCAACTTTGGTATTTTGCTGCAAGCTGCCACCACGGTCTGTTCCACTTCTTGGTTGTGGGCGACCAATCCATCACACTGTAGGTTGATCTTCTCCAGACTTGTCTCATGCTCCATTAAGAGTTGGAGTGCGCGACCTTCCCTGGTATGCAGCTTAGCGGTTACACCATCCTGTAGTTGGTAGAGGGTTTCGCGAGGAAGAGTGGTCAAATTTAGTCCCCAACTTTGCATGTCACCTTAGCTTCGGTTAAGACAATGCCTACTGGTAACACTAAAGTGTTCATTGTGTGATTACGCACCATTTGCTCGGCTGCGATGATATCATCTGCTAGGTTTGGTACCATTCCTCCTGAGGGTCGCACCTGTAATGCCCGCAGCTGCGCTCTGAGCTCCCCCAACACAATTTTCTGCTCTGTCATTAGCTTCTCCCATGCATTGGTAGCGACATTGCATATTGGTTCACTGCTGGTAAGAAATTATTTCTGCAAAGTCTTAGCTATTTTGGACTTCTTACGTCCCTGTGGTGATTCCTTGCTGCGTGGCCTTTTGCCTTGGGTTGTTGTTTCTATAAAGTCAGTGCGTTCCTATATCTCTGATTCCTTCTAGTTGTCCTATTTTGAG
This sequence comes from Pinus taeda, assembly GCA_000404065.3. Classification (NCBI taxonomy): domain Eukaryota; kingdom Viridiplantae; phylum Streptophyta; class Pinopsida; order Pinales; family Pinaceae; genus Pinus; species Pinus taeda. The sequence continues at coordinate 68,336 of APFE030731473.1, read as the reverse complement.
GACATTTCCTGATCCTCCGGGGTGTCTTCGGCAATTAGTTCCTAGGTTGCCTCCTGCAACAAAGCGACCTTTTGTCCCTAATGTGTCCTTTCCACCAGTTTATTGAATCGCTGCTGGATTTGCTTCTTTTGCTGTTGTGCTGCCATATTTTCTAGTGCGGATCTATTTGGGGTGCACCATTATGGAGGCTATGTCGCTAATACGTCGTAAATTGCATCGTTTGTGGCAACCAATGGGAGCTTTACCCATGTTCGCTTGGGATCCTTCCGCACCCAGATATAGAGGCTGTGTAGGTTTGCTTTGAACTCGACCGTGATTTGGAAATTGCTGTAGACTATCGGGGACATCCGCAGTCTATGAGAAATCGATGTCCAGATACTTGCTTCCATGAATATCTAGAACACCTCGATCTCTCGGGCCCTCGTGGCGTCCTTTGTATCCCAAAGCGAGGTAAACTGCACTGCTTCAGGCAGGTTGTGCTCAATGTTGGGAAACTGGCTACCCTACGACAATTCACCTGCAACCAAAAGGATTGATAGTAGAAACAATGCATAATGGCAAGTCTTACCTTTCTCCTGTGCTTCCGTATAATTTGTCAGAAATTCGTCGCATAAGAACTGCATCCAGTTGAATTGGACTCCTTCGGCACACTACTCCGCAAGCGCAATAACAGGGGATGGCACCTCATCGGCATGGCATTTCCTCATGATTTTACTAGCTAGTAGCTAGGTGGTGACTCACACCCCGCGGTCGTTGATGCTTGCTATCACATACCCACGCTTTCCTTTTTCCAGCTTATATTTAGCCTTCATTGTTTCTGCAAGGCCCACATCGCTACTTGTTCCGGCTAGGTCTGTGGGGTTGTTCCCTTTAACCGACATGTGCGTAATTCGGTGTACGAAATCAGATGTGATCGAAATCGACTCTTCCAATTAGAGATACCCATCATGTCTCAAACAAAGCAACTATCGAATCACAAATATGGTGATGGTCGCATGATGATAGTGGGGTATCTACCTTAGGTTGAGTAAACCCGCCTTTTCCACACATAGTAACCATTTCCGTGGTAGTAATTTGTCTCTGTCCAATTGGGGGAACTTATCGCTGTCCGCTAGATCCCAACCTTTGAACTTGATACTTGGTATTTAGCCCAATGGCAAACCATCAAACCTTATCTCATCTGGGAGAAACGGGGTCTGTAGCATACTCTTTGCAGGATCCAGGTCCTTTGGTATTTTGGTCGTCCCATTCCATGGAGAAACATATGGGGGTAATGAAGGTATTTGGAACACATATTTTTCTTCCTCATCCTGTGCTTCAATCTGGGCAGTCAAGGCTTGCAAATCTTCGTCATCCTCGGCGGGTTCGGTGGTGACTACTTTGCCCTTTTCGGCTACTGACCTTTTGCTGAATCTTGATGATACCCTGACCGGCCCCATCATCTACTTGTTTTTCTGGGGTCGTGGTGTGTGTGGGGACTTTGGAACCTCGGGGGCTGCAGCCACTTCATCTAGCTCTTCCTGGGTTGGATGCAGTTCTTCCACGAACCGTGCTTGGGTTCTTGCCATGGTACTTATGGGGTGCTTGGTAGTCAAGTGTTTACTGGTCTTCACTGGTTCAAATATCAAATATCCCAGTGTCATCCATAGGTTGTTAGAGGAACACATACTTTTGAATGGATCCCTTCCCTCCACTTTCAGTTTATTTCCAGCATCTAGGTGACAGATCTTTTCGTATCTAACTCGGAACTCCCATATTAATGGCCCGCTGCTCGCTCCTCCCTATCGTAACTCAAATTTCTTGTCAGGAATAATGGTGTTAATCGTCACCTCTTGACCTTTCTGCATGGTAGCACAGCCCTTCGGGTGCAACCATGATCTTGCGGACCAATTGACTCTGTACATAACCAGTTTTCCACGTCGGCCTCTCGCAGACTTGTTTATAGTCCTGCACCTTCTTTCAAATGCTTGGGGCACTGAGACTATGCTTTCTCCAGCTAGTCAGGTGGTCGCACCCTCGGTACGATGTCTGAGCTTTCTTGCTTGCCCAGGGTGTGAGCACCTTTCAAGTGCCTTTGTAGCCGCTATCTCTTCATTCGCTGGTGTGTGGGGTGTATCCTCCCGTAGGTGCGGGCGCAACCATGATAGCAGGGTCGCGACTTGTTCTGGTTCTACGAGAGACCCGACCTGGCCTGATTCCATTATGTACCGACTTGCCCGGCCTTCGTAAGTGTCACTACTTTTCATCTTGTTGATTTCCTCTAGAGCACCTTTCTTTTTTAGTCACGCTCATGGTTCATTGATTTTGCGAGGCCTACTGCTACCCCGCTTATTCTAAGCTCCCTCCTGTCTTATCGTTAACAATCTCATCTTCGCCTTCCTTCCAATATAGGCCCATCAAATCCATGGTATCTGCAACTTCCCAATGGGTTGTTTTATTGGGCAGATGCTGTGCGTACCTCCCCCTATTCCCCTCCTGACTTTGTCACGGGCTGCTAGCGAACCAGATTGCTATGGTGAATTCGGACTTGTGATTCTGCTTTGGTTGGGTGTCTGCACAACATACACTTGCAGCTTATTCTGGTGATGGATACTTAACCCATTTGGCCCTCCAACCCATACGCACACCTGTCTCCGACAGCCGCGCCATTTTTGCCGAATCTTTGGGCATGTACTCCATTTGTGAGTAATTGTTGCACACGGTGCCTCTGTGGGGCCATCTTGTGGATTTTGTCTCATATTCGTCATTTCACATTGGTCAAATGGCTCCTCCACCTTCGTGGTATCCTCATCAGCTGGCGTTCCCTTGCCTCTATCGTTACCCGTCGTAGTGATCTAACCATCCTATTGCAATTTAGTGTCGTTACCTCATGCAATTGGTTCTGCCATCGCTCAAACTCGTCATCTAAGTCCGACATGCAAGAATTGTCATGGTCCCATGAGATTCTTCCATCCACTAATGGATTCACTCGGTCCTAATCTTGCACTGTGATTTGGTAGATACAATCCAGTTCATCGTCACTACCCTCGTTGCGCATCGATTCAGTGTAGTGCGCTCCTTCGGTTGGGTCCAACAAAACCACTACGCGAAGATATTTTTTTTCGAATATCATTTTTCATTTCTTTAGGTTGATGAATCCATTCATATCTGTTGCCCAGTATATCCCTAACAATGCAGGATATGGGTTATTGTCATCCACAATTTATATGACCTCGAAATCGGTTTGTGTGCTTGCACTGTTGATGTCTACTGTAACTCCTTGTAGTCTTCCCATAGGCAAGATCTTTTGTTGGTTCACCATCAGTAATTGGATAGGATACCATTATAGTGTGGGCCTACCTATGCACTCCCAGGTCTGTCTAGGTAGGACATTTGCGTCTGACCCTAAGTCCACAACGACCTGATTCATCTCATAGTCCCCAATTTGGGCAGTCAATCACATTTCTTGCCTAGTGCACAACGTATGCTTACCTAGTTTCTGGACCATACGAGGTTCATCCGATCCTGCACACCTAGTTATTAACTCTTGCAATCCATTCACCACTTTAGTATCCCATAGTAGCTTCATGCATGTCTCTAAGAAGGTCGTTAGCATAGAAGTATTCCTCTCTGGCTCAGTTTGATCTTTGCTACCTGAAGTAGAAGCTTTCACGAAGCTCTTCTTAGCTTCCATAAATGTTTCCTTCACGTGCTCCAAATCAAATTCAGGTTGTTTTGTGGGGGCCTTACGAAACCATGCATCCTCCTCTGGTTGCTTCCCCTTATCTTCTCCCATAGTCACACCACTTATGAGCATCATATTCACGTTAGGGTCTTCCTCACGTGGTTCAGCCTTCATCATTTGGACTTTCTAAGTGGGAGTAGTAAGAAGGACCCCTTTTTCCGACATCTGAGAAATTAGTGTGGGGAAATCAACTACGTCGTGGTCAAATTGGTAACAATACAGACAACAGGTTCTGGTTGGGTTCATACAATCACATGCGTAGTGCCCCAGTGATCCACAATTATAACAGATTAATTGTCCTCGTCCGCATCCGGGTCCCATTCCCCCTCGCCCCCGTCCGCATCCTTGGAATCCACCCTGCGCTATTACTGTGGTGGGATCCTGCTCGCGCGCCTCCACCTGCATCCTTTAAGTCGGTGTTTGATCCATCAACATTTTGTAACTTCAGCAGTTTCTTTCATCGTGGCCTATCTTCCTACAAAAGTTGCAAAATAACTGCTGGGGGGGGGGTGTCTCAGGTTCTGCAATAGATGACAGTTGTCCGTGGCATGCTTTCCTCCCACCTGACAGATCATGCACCAGAGTGTGGGCGCCGTGCTTGGCCCTGCTTGTACCTCTGGTCACGATGATATTGGTCTCCCCACTAGTACATAGTACGTGAAGAGTGGACAATGATCTTTATCATGAACCTAGCCCTTACATTTGATACACCACACCTCTTCGCATACTTTTGACCGTGGCGCCTGTCCTTGTTTCAAACTTCACATCTCTAGACATAGGTTTTGTATTTGCGCATGGATTTGCTGAACTCCCAACCCCGGATCCTATATTGGGGTTTCGTACAACCTCATTGTGGTCTATAATGCTTCGGCCTAGGTTGAGATCTTTTGGTGTGATAGCATCGTCCTCAGGTGTGGTTTCAAAGACGCCACAAACCACGTGCAGTGCTGTGCAACCATCAATGTCATGTTAGCCTCACGGATTGTACTTTTCAATCTTTGATCCAGATCCCACGGGGTTTCACCAGGTAACATCGCGATCTCCTTGAACCCAATAATCGATTGCGTTTTTGACTTTCGCTGACCAAATTCTTTGTTCAATGCATCCGGGATCGCCACTATTCCTGCATTTGGATGATCACTTGAGTACTTTATATACCACGACAATGCGCAGTCCTGCTACGCGCTAACCAGAGTAGCCTTTCTGATGTTATCATCCATTATGCCTTGGGCTTCCCATACAGCCTTTACCACAAACCAAAACTAACCTGGTTCCTCATTTCCTACACCCTTAAATACTAGCAACTTGACTGCACTCGCCATCCCAAGTTTCGAGTGGTGGTCGAGGAGGGGTCGGTGAGGATGGATTTGATGTAGGTGAAGTAGGTGATGGCATGGACGGTGGTGTTATCAGTGGAATGCACTGCTTACTCATCCAGACTGCACTACTCAGAGAGAACCCTGCGAGCTCCTCCTCACGTTCTCGTGAAATCAAAATCAGATCACTGTTCTCTAATCTTTCGGTTCCTCAGTAGCATCTTCTGCTCCCCATTACACTGAAAATTAACGAATGCACATAAGCTATTTCTCACATAATAACATTTTAATCCAAGTATTCAACGATTTGAAATACTTACCCCGCAGTCCTTGGAGAAAGCGCCTTTCTGCTTCACTATAACTCACAGTTGTGTGTATCAAAAACTCAGTGATAAACCCTTCTATTATCCGATCCAACCAGTGATCTACTCCGCATGCGATTTTGCCTTCAGATGCTTCTAGCCTACGCACCAATTTTGATGTCCACACAATGGGTTGATCTAGTCTACAGCTTCCCATGCTGTCAGCTAACCTCGCGATCCACTCGTACAACTCTGTCAAGAATGACACGAAGAAGATCTCGTGGATCTCAGTGTATATGTACTGATCCAACCACCTTTCTTTCGATATCTGTGGATTTCTGTTTTCTTGAACCACGAAATTGTGAAGCTTCTGGTCCACCCAATCTTCAAGCTCTCTCTTTGTAGGGTTCCAGTGTTCTAACATCAGACATCCCTTAGGCAGATTCCGGTCTTGGCAACGGAACCATTTTTTGGCTTATTGGGCCCTGACCTAGGTTCAGAAGAGTTATTAGCCAAACAAATCCTGCAACTACCGGCCCTTTCGGCAACAGTCCGCAGTTCGCAGACTGAGGTCTCACCTAAGGTAGCAGGGGAGGGTGCTGGAACCAGGTTTCTGCACCCTGGGGATGTCTTGATGTGGTCTGGAGGGGTCTCAAACCATTCTGTGGCCTTGTGCCATTCGTGCTTTCACGCATATCCATGCATACACACTTTCTTACTAACCAAATTATTACAGATCCGAGCTTTTTATTACAGTCTTTAAGCAAAACATTTAACAATAAAACCCAGTGTGTGCAATTATAACAAATGATGCATAAATTCAGAATATAAGCAATAAACATATCTACAAGAAAACACACAATCATTAAGAAATTCTTATCTTTATTGATCTTCTCTTCAATACAACCAGATCTGCCTTACGCACTCTGCTGCAGGGGTCTATGCACACAACTATAGACTCTACTAGGCCTCTGCGCACACAACTGCAGGGGTCCGTGCACATAGCTATAGACTCTACCAGGCCTCTGCGCACACAGCTGCAAAGCATCTATCTACTCACTAAGACCCTTGACTCAGACTTACAAATGCTTCAAGACTTCTTGCTTCATAAACCCATTACATTCGAGATCGAAAAATGCATACAAAATCTAACTTCTAACCATAGAGCCTTGCTCTATTTATACACTTCCATGGTCCGCGGATGATGGGTAGGCTGACTTATTTTACATTATTTTTGGGTAGACAATCCTTTGACTTGACTTATTACACTTCGCACTCCACACATGTTGCAGAGTCTTTACCATACCTTTACCCAAAATTGCAGGCTTTGAGCCCCAAAACCGTTACGTGGGGCCTTTTCTACCCAACAATTTGCGAATTGAGCAATTGTATACCCCGCATAGCCTGAGAAAATCCCTGTTTGATCTATGTAGAACATTCATTGAGCCCCTAAATATGCGAATGATAGATTTCTAGTTGGACATGATGGCAACATCTAAGGAAGTTATGGATATCATAGAGATGACCGCCGAAGAGGCTGCGCAAGCCTTGACTGGGCCACGCAATAAGGTTAAGGCATCAAAGTTGTCTATTAACCAAATCACCCTTACCGAGGGTGATCTGCATGACATCAGCGAGACAATGCGTGATGTCACCTCCGAGGCCCTCCAAAATTTTATGCAGGAGAACTAGATTGTGTAGGGGGCCCTTAGAGCGCAGCTACAGGAGTTGTAGGTGTGCACTCCTCAGGATGGTACCCTTTTGACTAGCCTTGCAGTTGGGACAACTACAACAAAACAAATGCTGTGCGCTCAGGTGAAAAATACTATAGTGTTGCTGGAAGGGGCACTGGTGACAACAAATGAGGCTGACAGGCCTATGGTTAGCACGTTGAAGGGTATCAAAATCTACATGGCTGCACTCCTGCGGGGACATTATATGTTCTGCAGGATGGGATTACTACAGAATTAGGGGCTAGCACGAGCCACACGCTGCACATACTAAGTGAGAAGAAAATCAACATGGAATAGTTAAGCTTGCAGTGTGATGAAGTGGTGTCGCATAATCAACAGCTGGTACAGGTACTGGACGAAGCTTGTCAAAACATCCCTGAGTTGGCCATCCTAGCAGACACACCAGCAGAAGTGCGCATCCACAAGCTAGCAGCAGGGGTGCGTGAGGTGCGAGAGGAAATGACAAAGGTTCAGCTCAAGTTGAACCTTCAAATCACCGAGCTATGCTTAAAGGTACAACCATCCACCCCTCCGGAAGTAAGAGAACAATGCGCCATCACTATTACAGTGGGATTAGACAAGATCAACAATGCAGTGCGAGACTGCACCAGAATGTTGGAGGAATCATTTAAGGTCCTCACGAATCTGGAAGAGGACCCCAACATCCAGTGCTTAGAGACAGAGGTACGAGAACTCCAGTAGCAGTATGACAGTGTGAAAGGAACTGTGTAGATGGCGGCCCTCACTCAGAGGCTCGCACAAATGCAGTAGGCCAAAGCGTTGAAAGAACGGGTGGACACAACACGACATAATGAAGCAGTCCTGAAGGTGCGCATTTAGCCTTGGATCGATGAGGCCTTCACCATCACAACAAAAATTGAAGGCAAGCTCGCACAAATGCAGGGGACACAGGCACAAATGCAGGAAAGCAGTTCCGACACTGCGGTCTCGGAACAATGTGTATAGGAGATCCAACAGGCAACCGCTCATTGCGATGCCGACCTTGTAGCAGTTCAGACAGAGTTAGAGGGACTCCACGCGAAGATCTCTACACTGATAGAGCGACTCGAGGGTGAGTCACGATGTTTGTGTTGGGGGCCTGTTGGGCATGGAATCCCCCAAGGAATGTTTTGGGGCTTAAAGCCCAAGTTTTCACCAAGTATTTTGTAAAAGCTCCGTGAATTATGGGTGTGGAGCGCGAAGTTATAATAGAGTCACAGGGTTGTCCGCCCTCGGTTTTGTAATGTAATGTTAGCTTGATAGACCTACCTAGGGTCTGCAGATCATGGGATTGTATAAATAGAACAAGGCTCTAAGTGTATAGGATATTAAATAGAGAGGAGCATGATAAGTCTAAGTGATTGAGTCGAAGTTTAAAGTGTGCCTTTAGGTCGTAGAGTAGGAGAAGGCTCTGCAGCTGAGTGCGTAGAGGCCTATTAGTCTGGAGCTAAGTCCGCAGACCCCTGCAGCTGAGTGCATAGGGTAGGTCAAGTCTATAACTGTCGGAAGAATTAATAAAGAGAAGTTTACCATATTTCTATGTATCTTTTCATGTTTTAATGTATGATTGGGTATAAATTGCGAGTGTATTGTTTATTTGCTGTGCAAACTTATATATGTGTGCTGTATAAATAAATATAACCCAAAGCTTCTATTTACATGAAGTAACTGGTATAGGAAGATAAGTGGGATCTCAGGTGCAACTTAGGATAATAGCGCAGAGCGCTACTTCAGCAATGGGGAAGCTCCACAACCCTTGGTTAGGGCTGCGCGAAGGAAAGTATATCAGGGCGTGAAGGTCTGGGAAGTGCTCGAAGCAACTTGCGTGCAGGGATGAATATTTGGACAAGTCGAACCTTTCAAACATCTCAAGGGTGTTGGGTTGTGTTATATTCTTTCCACGACTAGCCCAAGTAGTTAACTTGGGGGTTAGAGGGGTGGCAGAGCCACCCCTTCGTTGTGCCGATTGCATAGCAAGGGGGTCACAAGGGGTTTGAGGGGTGTAGGTAACCCCCCCTATGGGGTATGGGGTAGAACCTAGGAAAATTTTGTTTTTTGACCCTATATTAGGTTGGGCGGACCTACCTATGATTTTGTGCATGATTTTCACACATGGTTTTAGATGTGATGGTCTTTGGTCCATGGTTTTGGATGTGATGGTCTTCGGTCCATGGTTTTGGACGCGATGGTTTTCGGTCCATGGTATTGGATGCCCCAGCACATATAAATATGTATTGTAACATTGAAAGGAACATAATGAAAAATCAAGTTGGTAGTCTCGATTTTGGGATCTAGGGGAAAATCTTTGTGTATATGTGTTTTGTGTGTTATGCTCTTGCATTGTTTGTTTTCTATGTTTTAGAATTTGTATGCAGGTAATTTCTGTATGGGGTTAAAACCTATGTTTGGTATTAAAGCCAGGTTTTGGCATCAAGGGGATGCCTTTGTTACTGAGGGGTTTCACTGGGACCTGTGGTAGACCTTGTTCAGTGCGAGATCTACAGGATCGATTCTGGTGGTGAAAGAAGATGGCGAGTAGTGGAATGATAGAGATCGAGAAATTTAATGGTCAGAGTTTTGAGTTATGGAAACTCAAGATGGAGGATATGTTGGTGGATAAAGATCAGTGGATCGCGGTAGATCCAGGTACTAAACCAACGGGAGTGTCTGATGAAGAATGGAAGAAAGTTGATCGAAGGCAAAGAGCACAATACGATTGGTGTTCAAATTCTAGTATGATTGAATGTATCAAGGGAAGCTTCACCAAAAATTAGGGATAGCTAGGGCTTGTACCAATGTTAAGTCTCTGTTGATAAAATTTTCCTAGAGAAAACACTGTATAACCTAAGGATGAAAGATGGAGACTCGGTGACAGAGCATCTGAATGCATTTAATATTGTGGTAAGTCAGTTATTATCTGTTAACATTAAAATTTCAGATGAAGATAAGTGCATCAGTTTGTTGTGTTTTCTACCAGATTTGTGGGATAGTCTGGTTATTGCAATAGGTAGCAATACAACTGCCTTGCAGTTTGATGAAATAGTCTCATCTTTTCTGATGGAGGAAATGAGATGGAAAAATATGGAGAGCCAGAATGGTGATGCCTTGTCTATACAAGGACGGTCCCAAAATAGAAACAAAAATAAGTCATCGAGTGGGAGGTTTAAATCTAGAGGGAGATTGAAATCTCCAGGAAAACATGTAAAGGTAGTGTGCTGGAAATGCAGAAAGGAAGTGCACTACAAAAGGGACTATAAATCTAAAGTTCCTGATAAAGGAAAGGGATTTGATGATGCTCCTTCTGCAGAGGCAAAAACCACCTCAGATGAAGGTGGAGATGTGTACTTGGCTTCTTCAAATACACATGTAGATCATGAG
>APFE030731473.1:18480-56161 GCA_000404065.3 Pinus taeda | reverse complement strand
TATTGTATTTTTGAATAAGTTGTCATAATTATCATGCATGCGATTTAACTGTTTTTGACTGTGCAGAGGTGGATTGGCAAGCGGAAATGCTTGGAGGAGGTCGGGAAGGTTCAGAGAGGGCCCAAGGGGTCCCTACAACCCTTCCAGAGAGTTTCACAGAGTTTGGCTATCAAGAAACCTCATTCGTGAGCTTCTACAGGAAGTCTGCAGGGGTTTTACAGGATGTTTTGGAATTTCTACAGGATGTTCTGTAATTTTCTACAGGATGTTCCGAAAAGTGGATTTCGGAGGGTTGATGGAGGAAAAATGGTGGGAAAGTGGAAATTGAGGTTGGATAATGATGTTAAGGGGTTTAGGACCTGGTGCATGAGGCTAAGGAGTGATTGGATTTGGTTCAAGGATGGAGGAAGCGATGATGCACAAGAATGTAGAAATTAGGGCAAGGTGGGAAAAGTATGGAAAATGAAGGGTAGGAATCATGGACTAAGGTTTGAAGTAGATTATTTGATGGAGGAAAGGTAGATAGAGAGGTAATACAGGTGATCTACACACAATTTTCTAAAACTGACCAAACAAAGACTATGCAAACCCAAGATCTAGCTATCTTGACCTAATTTGACCTAAATAACAGCAAGGAAAATGAACAACAGTTTATTTGCAACGAAATAATGGGAAATGCTATGAAAACTAAGCAATCAATACTCTGAACATGTAACCAACTTCTGCAAATAAAAATTGAACACTAATGATTGCATGGTGAAGCAAAGACTGTGTTTTTGTTGGCAGCAAGGTAACCTTGATCCCAGCTTCTGATCCCACTGAGGGAGAGGTGCAATCAGAGGTGATTGATGGCGTTTTTCTGAAGCTCTTCCCTGTTAATAACCTATAAACTCAATCTGAACATAAAAATCCATTTTAATCATCAAAATAAATCTAAATAACAAAGCAAGATTTAAATCTGAATAGCAGATTTTATTCTAAGAATGCAACAAAAACACATAAAGGTAAACAAAGTAGGTATTGGGCACTTGAGATGGGCCCAACCCCAAGAGCTACAACCTTCTAAGAGAGATTTAGAGCTGGTGCAAAGATGGATTCATCTTTATTGAGCAAGAAAAGAAGAGTTACATCAAAAACTGTCCACAAGGGAAAGCTTGAAAATGTGCTGAAATGCAAAGCTGATCTACTGACTAAAATCGAACTACAAACTAACTAACTTCTGCCTACAAAGTGACTAACTACTGGCTAATCAAAATGAGGCCCTGAGCCTTCTTATCTATACAAATTGAGGAGCCCAACAGTCCTCCTAAACTTTAGGGACTCGGCTACCAAAACTTGTAGTTAACAACAGTCCTACTTGACTTGCTTGCTGCCCTTGTGATAATTGATGTGGTGGCACTTGAACTCCGAGCTGATGGTAGAGAATTTGAGGTAAGGGCCCATAAATGAAGGGGACACCTTCCTACAAATCCTCTCTCTTGCTTCTCCACGAATTTGGCTGCCAAGTGCTCATTAAAACCTTTAATTTTGTCTCAAAATTGATCAAAAACACTGCACAAAGCACCCATTAGACTTGTTGGCATAATGACTAACCCAATTCACTCTATTAGCATAACTATAATTAAAAACATGCAATAAACTAATGAGAATGGTGAATTAAGTCAAATTAGGAGGCTGAATGAGCCCATATAATTATCCATTTTTGGGGCTCATCACATGTTCCAAAGGAGAAACGAACCAAGTTGGATAGTAAATCTGAAAAATGCATTTTTATTGGGTATAAGGATGGTTTAAAGGGTTATAAGCTTTGGAACTCAGTAATAAGGAAGGTTGTGTACAATTGAAATGTGGTGTTCAGAGGGGTAAAAGATGTCATTAAACATGAAGTCCAACCAAAGGAACTTGAGAAGATAGAGTTTGAGCTTAAGGAGGAAGAATCAGACTCTACAACAGAGGAGGAATCAGAAGATGAAGAGCCACAAATTCCAGGTGTGAGAAGATCAACTCGAGAAAGAAGATAGCTAGAAAGGTATAGTCCATCTGCTTTCTGTTAAAATTTTTCTTTATCTATTACTGACAATAATCCCAGAACTATGAATGAAGTAGTAGATTCAAAGGATGGAAAACTCTGGAAAGAGGCCATGGTTGATGAAATGACATCTTTTCACAAGATTGAGGCTTGGAATCTAGTTGAGTTTCCGGCTGGAAAGAAACCCGTTGGCAGCGAATGGGTGTTTAAGAACAAGACAAATGCAGAAGGAAAGATGGAGAAATACAAAGCCTGGTTGGTAGCAAAAGGTTATTCCCAGGTGTTGGGAATTGATTTTGGTGATATTTTTTCTCCTGTTGCCAAGGTAACTTCTATTAGATTACTTTTATCTATTGCTGTTACTTTTGGTTTTGAGGTAGAATAGATGGTTGTGAAGACAACATTTCTTCATGGGGATCTGGAAGAGGAAATATACATGAAACAACTTGAAGGCTTTGCGGTGGAGGGTAAGAAAGAACTGGTATGCAAGTTAAAGAAGTCTTTGTATGGGTTAAAGTAATCACTAAAGATGTGGTATCAGAAATTTGATACATTTATACGAGGACTTGGCTTCAGCAGAAGCAAAGAATATTACTGTGTGTATTTTGAATTAATTGGTGACCGTGTTATTTATCTGGTCTTGTATGTGGATGATATGTTGCTGGTTGTTAATGACAAAGAAATTATCAAGATTTTGAAGACCCAATTGTCCTCCAAATTTGACATGAAATATATTGGTGCTGCAAACTATATTTTGGGCATGGAAATTAAAAGATATCGGGAAAAGAGGAAGCTCTAGCTAAACTGGCGGAAATATGTCAAGACAATATTGCAAAGGTTTAATATGCAGGATAGTAAACTGGTGAAGGTTCGTATTCCTATAGGTGTGAATTTATCTGCTAAACAGTGTCCCAAGACACAAGAAGAGGAAGAGGACATGTCTCGTGTTCCATATGCAAGTGCAGTAAGTAGCTTGATGTATGCAATGGTATGTACTAGACCAGACATTGCACATGCAGTGGAGTATTGAGCAGGTTTATGTCAGATCCAGGGAAGGAGCACTGGACAATAGTGAAGTAAGTTTTCAGGTATTTGCGTGGCACTAGTGATTATGGTTTGTGCTACCAAGGAAGACCAAGATTGGACAGAGTGTTGGATATTCGTGGCTTTGTTGATGTAGAATGGGCTAGATAAATGGATCAAAGAATATCTACAAGTGGGTATGCTTTAAACCTATTTGGAGGTGTATTCAGTTGGATGAGTAAGAAACAATTTGTAGTGGCACTATCAACTACAAAGGTAGAATACATGGCAGCCACTCATGCAAGCAAGGAAGCAGTTTGGTTGCAGAGATCATGTTTAAGTATGGGGTTAGTATAGGTAGCTATAAGGATAGACTGTGACAGTTAAAGTGCAATTGTTTTGGCAAAGAACCCTGCATATCATTCAAAGACAAAACACATTAATGTTTAGTATCACTTTGTGAGGGATATGATAGAAGACAAAAAGGTGTTGTTGGTAAACATGGACACTTTGAAGAACACTGCAGATGCATTGAAAAAGACTATAAGCTCTGAGAATTTCTCTTGGTGTAGAGAAAAAATGGGCATTATCGGGCTGGATAAATGACTAATCTCTCTTGTGGCCCCTTGTGGAAAGAAAACAACAAGTGGGAGAATGTTGGGTTGTGTTATATTCTTTCCACGACTAGCCCATGTAGTTAACTGGGGGTTAGAGGGGGGGGCAAAGCCCCCCCCTTCGTTGCGCTGATTGCGTAGCGGGGGGGTCATAAGGGGTTTGAGGGGTGCAGGTAACCCCCCTCTATGGGGTCCGGGGCAGCGCCCCGAAAATTTTTGTTTTTTGACCCTATATTAGGTTGGGTGGACCTACCTATCGTTTTGTGCATGATTTTCGCACATGGTTTTGGATGTGATGGTCTTCGGTCCATGGTTTTGGATGCGATGGTTTTCAGTCCATGGTATTGGATGCTTCAGAATGTATAAACATGTATTGTAATATTGAAAGGAACATAATGAAAAATCAAGCTGGTAGCCCTGGTTTTGGGATCTAGGGAAAAACCTTTGTGTATATGTGTTTTATGTGTTATGCTCTTGCATTGTTTATTTTCTGTGTTTTAGAATTCGTATGCAGGTAATTTCTGTACGGGGTTAAAACCTACAAAGGGTGCAGAAACCTGGTTCCAGCACCCCCCCATACTACTTCGGGTGAGACCTTAGTTCGCGCTCCACAGACTGTTGCCTGAAAGGGCTAGTAGTACAAGGATTTGTTTGGCTAATTAACTCCGAACCTGGGTCAGGCCCCAAGAAGCCAAAATCCATCCACATAAGATCTTGATTGTTGGCAATGGTCCACAATTCATTATTTCACATCTCTTCTGTAGCAATCTGAATACTGGACTACTAGTTGACCAATATTTTGATGATTGGGAAATTTCTTCTAATGAGCATGTGCAAATAACACATTTTTTTCTTCAGACTCAAAGTTGGGTGCCACAACATTTTCATCTGGAATGAAATTACCAACCATGTCATCAATATGTTTATCAGGAGCATTTTATTTAAGCACATCATAGTTGGATGTAGGTGATGAGGCAACATCAAGATCATATTACAAGACCTGCTCTTGATGTCTTCACTACAGGGTAATAGGAGCAACAATTCCTTGTCCATTCTTCCCAAGTTCTCCTCTGGTATATTCCATTTTTCTCAGTAATCGAGATCCAATACCAGTAGTATGTCTTTCAAAACTGGGTGTGACAAAGGCATTTGATGAGTCATGATCATCAACATCAAGCTTCTGGAGTTCAACATCATCAAGTGTGGAAGAAGGAGAGCTTGACACCTTATCAACAATTGTCTCCATCTCAAGTTTCTGAAGACAACTTTCAATTTAAGTTCAACATAGTTACTAATCAAACGAACACTATTACCTCAAAATGAGATCTCTAGCCCAAACCCCCCCAAAAAACATGAAAAAACAACCAAAAATTGAAAATTGTGTATGCCATAACGATGTTTTTTTTAGGGTAAAATTTCAACATTTTTTTTAAATGGAAGTAAAAACCAATTTTGTTTTGCAAAATGGATGAAAAAAAACCCTCAAAATAATAAGTGTTGATGATGGAACAAAAAAAAATGGGGTACAATTTTGACTTTTTTTAACAATGAAATTAAAAATAGAATATCAGGACTTTGAAAAACCATAAAATTCCAACAATTCTCGGACAAGATGTTAAAGATAAAATATCATGTCTCAAAGCCTTATAATTCCAACAATTTCCATTCATGTTGTTAAATACAAAATATTTGGACTCTAAAAACCCTCAAATTTTAATTGTTTTCAACAATAGCATTAAAGATAACATATCATAACTCAGAAAACCTTAAGATTTTGATAAATTTTCAACCATGGAATTAAAAAACTCAAGTTTTTAACATATTTCAACCATGAAATTATGGAAAAATTATATGTAAAACAATTTTTAAAAATGAAAAAGTAAATGAAAGATTCATTATTCCAAGAGTAATTTTTATTTTAAGGGCCAAAACTATAACTCTGTTCAAATCAACTTATCCTATTGCAACATAAACCTAAAAACCAACCATCAAAATAAAGTGTTCCCTTTTTAATGAAGCATTAAAATTTCAACATTTTTAAAACTATCTTATATCAAATGATAACAATAAATAATATCATGACAATATCATTGTATAATTTAAAAAATCAACATTATTTTCTAATATTTCTTTTCTTTTAATCAAAATATCAACTTTGGAAGATTGAATGTAACATACATTATTTTTGTAATTCGTTATTGCATTCACTAGGATTCATTCAGTGAATGTCTGACATACCATGTGCGTTCATGGCATTTAAAAAATACCCTGAATTTGACTACATATTGGAAAATCTCTCTAAAAATCACATTATTTAACCCCTTATCAATATGAACCCAATACAACTTCCCATTTTAAAAACTCCTACTTTCACTAGATATTGTAGGTATCCATTTTTTCATTAACATTTTTTATACCCCTTTATATTTTTTCAACAACTTCAGGATCTATTTTTTATATTTGCCAATATAAAAACCCTTTACCCCCTATATATCCGCCAATATATTATGTCATTTTTCCTCAATATATATTCTCCAATATGAACCCACTGGTATGATATTGCTTCCCCAGTGGAGCCCCCATGATTGCACCGTGGATATTCTTAAAAGATGAATTCTTCACATTAAAACATATAATCCAACAAACATATAAATGATTAATAACTTCATGTAAGATTTATTAAAGTCAAAATATTTATTTCAAGTTACCTTGCAAACATCATTTACATAAAATGTCTTAGATATTTATTCAAAATCACCCATAGGTTTTGACACACCATTAGAATCTACATCTTCAGATGAATGACTGGATGCAGATGAAGATGACCCATATTTTTATCTTTCATCAACTAGAGCCCCATCTGAGTCGACATGCATACCCATCATTTCAGGTTTCAAGAGTATTTTATATCTATGACTATGCTCAACAGACTCCCATCTTATCACTGTTTCTTCTGGTAACAACTTCAAAATATCTATTTTCCTGAAATGAAGAGTTCCTCTCTTTGTTGAATTGAATTCCTAGACATGTATGTCAACATCCTCCAATTTTAAGAGGTATGTCCGAAGATGATTTATATTTGTACCCTTTATTTTTCTCTTTTTCCCAATTTGTTTATCAAAGGCCATCTCTGACTTATACACACCATTGAATGGGTGGGTATTTGTGGCATACCAATCTATTTCAAAAACTGTAATATGTTTATTTTCTTTAATGACCTTTATAACCTTGGCAATCCAGAATGGATAGCCAAGTGGATCTCCATCTACTAATACTGTTATCATGCAACCCTCCTTAATGCCCTGCATAGAACCCTCTTCCATGACTTCACATTGTGCACATGATCTTCTAGAACTAATATAGATTTCTCTTTCCTCTACCCATGGAAAATTAATAATGCCTTGAGATTGTTGTTGTTCAATAATGTGTCTTTCCTCTTGTTCATTTGGCATACTTTGCAGCCAAATAAATGGAGTCTTCAAAAATGTATCTTCATTTCTTGATTTTGAAATGATATCACTTTGATTATTGAAAATTGACTCTTACCAAATTGAATCAACAACATCAAAGTACTCATATGTATCTCTAATACATCTTTTTAATTTCTTCCAAACATTCAAAATAATTTTTCTCTCTTATGCCTTCATGCATTATGGATTTCAACAACTGATTGTAATAATAATATATTTGATGCAAATATTGGATGATCTGGAATGAACTTCAAAATTGTTAAACTTGATGACTATCCCCATTCTTTGACAGTTGAATACTTCTTGCCCCATATAAGTATTTTCCCATCAAATTTTTTGATACTAAATTGATGTTGAAAGCTAATTTCATTAAGTTGTTCAATGCATTTCTCCTCACTATGTGATCCCAGAATAAACTTTCACAACCAATACTTTCTTCCAACAGATGAAAAACAGGATTTGGAATGTATGATTTCTTAATACATTCAATTAATGATGGAAGACTCCCAACATCCTTCCTCCTTAATGTTACTGAAAAATGACTATACATCTGATCATTATGGTCATGAGTGTGCCCAACAAGCAGGAAACTAACCATTACCTTTTTAAAAATTCCCACTTCAACAAGCATGTTTAAATATCCAAAAACAATTTGATTTTTGTTTTCACGACTTGTGTTGTCTAATTCCAGATACAAAACTTCAGGAAGAATACCAGACCAATGAGAAACCATATCATGGATTATAGTTATGGAGAATTTTCATCATTATGAATATTTGGAACTGTGAAGTAAACCCTTGGAAACATCTTCCCATTAAAGTCCATACAACCAACCAAGTGAAACTGAATAAAATTATCCTCCTATAAATTTTTTGGTGTGCAAACAAAATATGGCAGAAGTGTTTTCTTTTGGTCCATATCATCAATTATCAAACCCAAATATTTATTTGGATGATCATAACACTTCTTTCAATTCTTATACAATTTTTTTCTTTCACTTGTTTGTTGATTGTGATGCTTTGACAATGGAATTTATACATAAAATAAAAGAAAACTATTAATAAATATATTTTCATAGTTGATAACTATCCAATTTTTAAAAATAATTTTATGAATACATACCTCTTTCTACTTCTCGAAATTTGTCCCTTTTTTATTTAAGAGAAGCACGTGTACTACCAACCCCCATCCTTGTCTTCTTAGGCATATGAACATTGTTGAATTTGTCTTTCTGTATCCTTGTAAAATATGAATATGTAATAAAATTATCATCTCCTTCAACACCTTCTGCATATTATCTGTATAAGATGTAGATTTCTCGTCTTGAGAAATTATCTGGAATATGTATTATTTCTTTATTTGGAATACAATCCCCATGCTTTGAAAAGAAGTATTTCATCCATGACATTGCAGTAATTGCTGATGGCCCAACCTCTCTTCTATAACGTACTTCTGAATAAAATGTGGGATCGTTTTCCAGTTTTTCTTGGATTATTGACAAATGAAAATTACCAATTGAAATGAATATTTTGGATTGACATGAAAATGCCTACTCCTCCTAGATATAATATTTGCTTGCAACGTCTCCATCATTTCATTATTCTCTTTAGAAGCATTTTCATCATCATTAGGAGGAATATTATCCTCACTATGATCATTTTGTCATAGTTAGAAAATTCATTACCATCATTGCTTGGAAAATATTCATTATTATCCTCACATGAAGGAAATTTTTCACTACCAACATTTGTGCTTTTGAAATTCCAACTCAAACAAAACTATTCACCATCCTCATCCATGCTTTTGAAATCCACCCTTGGAAGATTCAATTTATCATTACCATGAGTGACTTTGAAACACCCACTTAGACAAAATGCATTATTCACATATGTGTTTCTAAAATTATCATTTGCAAGAAATTCTTCACCCCCCCTTCATAACTGGTGCACATAATCCTTATGATTAGGACTAGGTGGAAAATTTGACTCTCTATTCATAGTCAAATTATCATTTGCAGGAAATTATTCACCCTCCCCTTCATCAATGGTGGCCTTGTAATCCTTGGGATTAGGTTTAAGTGGAAACTTTGGATTTCTATTTAATGGAAATTCTTCATCCTACCCTTCATCAATGGTGCTCTCATATTCCTTAAGATTAGTACTAAGTGGAAACTTTGAATCTCTATTTACTAGAAATTATTCATCTCCCCTGTCCCCTTCCTGAGTGGTACTCTCATAATCCTTAGGATTAAGACTGTGGAAAATTTGACTCTGGAAATTCTTCATCCTCCCCTTCATGAGTGTTGCTCTCATAATCCTTAGAATTAGGATTAGGAGGAAAATTTTACTCTCTATTTACTGGAAACTTTTCATCCTTCTCTTCGTTAGTGGTGCTCTCATAATCCTTAGAATTAGGACTAACTGGAAAATTTGACTCTCTATTTACTAGAAACTCTTCATCCTTCTCTTCGTTAGTGGTGCTCTCATAATACTTAGAATTAGGACTAAGTGGAAAAATTGACTCTCTATTCACATGAAATTCTTTTTTCTACCCTTCATCAATGTTGCTCTTATCATCTTTAGGATTAAAACCAAGTGGAAAATTTGTCTCTCTATTCAAGTGAAAGAATTCCTGTTATATTCATCAAAATGAATAGAGTTGTTGCATGACGAAGTGTTGATGCTACTTGAGAAACTAAAACTTCACTATCATAAGAATCCATGAATTTCAACAAAAAGATGTCAAATAATACAAATGCACTCTCTTCCAATGACAATTTATAGCTAAGAGAACTAAAGTTTCGCCCTGATTTTTTTTGCCAAAAAATTTCCCTCCAAAGTTCCCCCGCAAAAAACATTTGCTAAAAAATTTTCCTTCCAAAAATTTTGTTTGAAATATTTCCCTCCAAAATTTTCATCTAAGATTTACTTGAAAACATATTACTAAACATTTGGTCTTGAAAAAATTCACCCGACTTTCTGTTCAAAATATCCATAATTTTTTTTATTTAATGCATTCCTTCAAAATTGAATTTTTTTTTCTACTTAAATTAGTTAACATTGACTACATAACTAAATTAATTTTTATAACTAATATTTTATTTTTTATCCCACAATGAATAAAATTTAATTTAAACCTATAATATTAACTATATATTAATTTTTTAAATTTTCATTTTAATCCCACATTCGGGAAATGCTAAAGCAATCCCACAATCTTCGCTATATAATAACATTCATTGTTTTTATTCATCACATCACATCAAGTCTTCTGGGTTTTGTTAAAAAGTTTAGAGAAATTTTGCGAAGGAGTTGCATTGTTGTCGATAACACATTCAATGAGAGTTTTTCGCATTTGAAAGGTTAGTTTTCCTTCTATTTTTACTATTTAAAGAGGAATTTGGGGAAAATTTGTTGTTTTTTGGTCTTTATGCTCCATTTTTTTCAAAGTTTTTTTTTTGCATTATCATATTTTACAAGAAAACTCTAATTTTTTTTATATTTTTATAGTGAAGAAGACGAAAAAACTCAAATTTGTTTTGTAGGATTTTTAGAATGAAAAATTAAGAAAAAAATTATTTTTTAGCGCTTTGAAATGAAAAAACGGGTGTTATTTTTTTCTACTTTTTTTAATTTGGTTTGAGGGGCATTTCAATTGATGCATGAAACAAAAGGAAACCAAAACTATTCCATTAGAAAGAAATTCCATTTATTGATTTTTATTTTTTCAAAAATGCAAAACAAAAAATATATATATTGGGTTTTGTTTTTATTTTTTAAATTGAATTTTTTAATTAATATATGTATGGTGTTTAAAATTTTATTATTATTATTATTATTTTTAAATAATTTTATTTCTTTTATCTTAAAAAAAAAATTGGCGGCAAGGGGCTGTGGTCGGATCTGCACGGACCAATTGACCTCTTGGCCCAATGGGAGGCTAAATGTCTGTGGGTGGGTCTGTCAGGCCCGCGAGGTCTACCCACAGGCCGTTGGCCCCTTGCTGGGCTTAAGGGAATCCACCCCTTGGCCTAATGGGGGGTCGGAGGCCTACGAGCCTTCGGACCCCAAATTTTTATTTTATTTATATATTTAAATTTTTTAGTTTTGTTAAAAAAAATAATTTTTGTTTTATTTATACTGTTTTAATTTTTTTTTTAACATATATTTTAATAATATATATATATATATATATATATATATATATATATATATATATATTATATAATATGTTAGGAAGATATTGTCAAAAGTGCCTTTGTGAATGTTTATGGAACAAGAACAACAATTGCATTATTTAAAGTTGCAGTTAGACGCTCGAAGAATATTGCTAAATATACCCGAATTGAGAAACATTGTAAAAGTCAAGGAACTGACCCGTCAAGTATATTCAAGATTATTTTTGAATGGAGGAATTCACGAGAAATAAATGAAACAAAAGTTACATTGCATGTTAAAGATATTGAAAGTGATGACAATACACATATCTATCTATATTGTGGTATGATTAAATTTGGCAAACCATATGAGGTGATGGGCAAAGTATGAGACATATGTTTGCTACCGTATACAGACACTGTTTATGTTCTTGTAAAATTTCCCAATACACAAGAAAATGTTAGATATCATTTCTCAAAGGTCAAATATGATGCATATGAAAATCTACACAATTGTATGAAGAAATCACAACCAACATTCAAATAGCATTGTAAATATGCTTATTTATATTTATGTGTTATGTATTATTGTAAGGATTATTAATTTTTTTTATAAATGATTAACCATTGACATATTGTATTTTGTTTGATAGGATTTTGCTGAGAGTCTTTTAATGATGTTGGAGGGTATTTATTATATAAAGGTAGATATTATGAATGTGATGAATAGCTTCCATATAGAGATAGAAGAAGAAAGGAGAATGAAGCAAAGATAAATAATCCATGACACTGCAATAATACATACAGGCGATCTTCAAAGAATCCCTAAGGTGGGTCAATCTAGCAAAGCTAAATATGTTACTTTTGAAGATGTGGAAACTGAAGTTGAAAAATATGTTACCATTAGTGAGGAGGAAATTAGAACTGTTGTTCAAAAGGAGAAAAGAAATAAAACACCAAAAAGAAAAATGACCATGAATGTCTCTCTTCCAGTTGATGATGAGGAGATTGTTTATGTAGAAGAAGATATATTAAACAGTAAGAAAAAGAAATCTAAAGTTGGTCAATCTATTAAAATCATTGGCAGTAGTGAAGATCAAAGTGAAAGTTCTAAAGGAAACAAATAAATCATAACACCAGGTGCTGATTTAGAGGATGACATTATTAAAACAAAACAAAATGCCATTCAAAATCACTTGATGAAGAATAAATTAATTAATGGTGGAAAAACATTTCAACTTAATGTGAGCTAATTCTATGGGCCAGATGAAGGACACTCTTAATATCAATTTAGAAAGACACATCACCTACATGTCCATAATTTGAAACATTGTTCAAGTACAATCCATATGCATATGTGGTGGATTATGTGGTTCTTGTTGATTCAAATCAAGTTCCTAACAAAGAGGCATTTGATAGGACACAAAGTTTTGCATACAAATATTATGTAATTAGCGAGAACTATTCAGTGGAGGCCAAAAGAAAATTGATTGAGGAATATTCCAATAACTCTCTTTTTGAAATAGTGAAATGCATCATTTATGTTAGCTTAATAGAAACATATGCAAAGTTATTGTCATGAGAGTAGAATGTATATTACTTTCATCCAAAAGGTCAGATTTATTCATAATGAATTTGTAGAAAGATATGATGGGGATAAGACAAAAGTCAGTGTAAGCTCTCAGAAGGAATGTTGTATAGAAACAGGTTATCAAATTGATGATAAAATCAATTCAAAATGTGGCAAAGTAAATTCAAAATATCAAAGGCATGGATAACAATTTATAGTTGGCATTTAGAACTAGAAAGATATGGGAATTATTGATGAGATTTTTGACATGTGGGAGAATATTGCTATAAAAAATCAGAAGGTTAAAAAGTATAAACCCATAATATGTACCAACAATAAGACATGTCTTGAAGTGAATAAACTTGTAGATGATATGACTATCACAGCTTGGAGAACATTGCAAGGAGTAAATGATGAAAAACTAGTCAAATCAATATGATGTTGTGTGAAGTGAGGGGAATTATCATTGGACAAATTGTGCTCAGAATTTCAAAAGTAAGTTTGCTGAATTATTTTTACTTTTTCTTGAATTATAATTTTATTTTAAATATAACATATTTTTGTTGGTAGTATTTGTATATATATCACTATATTAACAACTTTTATTCTATTTATTCAGTCATAAAATATATATGAAAATACAAGTCTAACATATAGTTAGAATGTTGAATGAAGAGAGTTAGGATGATGTTGTATGCAACAACCCAGAATCAAGTTCTACAACAACAATTAAAGATTTTTATCTTGCATTAAAAAAGGGATGTTGATTTTTACATTTATTTTATTTGTATGTAATTTATTTATTTATTTATTACTTGTACTTATATTTGTTTGTTTTACTAAAAATGTTAAAGAAGGATGCAAGTAGAATACCAAATACTTTCAAAAGCTTTATTGAAAAAATTAATTTGGAAAGGCTATGAAAACGTCTTAGGAGTGTTGAACTTGATCATACTCTTACTCATTTCATTTGGAATGAGCTGGACACTATCCAATATCAAACAATACAAGATGATTGTGAAGACATTGCAAAACTCATACCTAAAAGGGAATATTCTATGGTTATTGCAGACATTCCTTATGGTTTCAATTTCCTTGATATTGGATATGATAGTGACCCTTATATTTATAAATATTTTAATAAAGTGGTTATGAGGTTTTGCGAAATCGCAACATCACCACTTTGGAGATTTGTGAAGTTTCATTCAGACACACAATTTGCAATGTTATTAGCAAGTTTCAAAGGAAAAGCAAACTCAAGGATGCAACTTACATGGTAAGACATTGAAATTGTATGTTTGATTAATGTTAATTTTTTTATTAATGTACAAGTTAATTGAACTTTTACTATGTCATGTTACAGGCAAAAGTCAAATCTTATTTCTTCTAGAGGTTAGCCAAATATAAGTGATTGTGAGTTCATCCATGTTGAATGTTGGATAAAATATGATAGTTATAAGTTTATTCTTCTGAATCGAGTAGATGGAAAAGGTCATAGCCAGGTACTGGTTCATGATGTTGTCGCAAAAAAATTAACATAGGAGGATAAATATGAAAAATGAGAGATAATTAACATTTAAAAAGAATCACAAACATTGATTAACTATCTTATAGATTTATGTTCAAATGAACGAGATTGAGTTTTGGATTTATTTTTAGATTCAGGTAAGTTTTATTATATAAAATTGAAATTTAATATTTTCTCTTTTAGTTTTTATGTGTTTATGCTAATTTACTTACTTATTTCTTTTGTACTTGATGATTAGGTACAACATGAGCATGTTGTCTACAAAAATGAAGAAATTGCATTGTGATTGAAAAAGACTCACTACAATGCAATTTTATTCAACAACGAATTAATTCTTTTCAATTTCTTCCAGATGAAATGTAATACGTTGGTTTGAGGACATTGAGATTTTAATGAATCATGTGTCGTAAAAAAGGAAAAGGAACCTCAACTACTGTTATATGGAATGACTGGAAAATGACACTTTGGGAGATTTGCAGACATGAAAGATCCATTAGAAGAGGAAAATGAGAAAACTCAAGTAGAAAATATTGTGGAAGAAGAAAATAATGAAGTTGTAGAAGGTGATGAATATAGATTCTATGATATTGTTGATGAAATTTAAGTTATGGTTGCAAATCAAGCTCAATTTTAAGTGATATTCATTAGTTTTACTTGTAATATTTTGAGTTTGAGATTTTATGAGAAGAATGAGCATTTGATTATTGTTGTTGTATGTGTAATATTTGGTTTTCATTTTATTTTTTATTTGAATCATATATATATTTTTTAAATGTGATTAATAATAATTTTTAACATAAAACTAATAAAAAAAGCTAATTTTAAAAGTTTTTTTTGTTAGAATCTTCCCATAAAAATTGTTTATTTGACATGCCGTTTTTGACAAAAATTCTCAAAGTGTGTATTTTTTGTCCAATGTTTAAAACTGCTGTTTTTTTAGTGACAATTATTTGATGTGCATTGAAATATTAATTAACATTACATAAACATATAAAAAATACTAACTTTAAAATATTGCCCATTTTTTTATTTTTTATTTTTTATTTTTTAACTATGCAAAAAAATAAATATTTCAATGCCAAAAAATTGAAAAGAAAAATAAAAAAACAAAAATACATAAATAGACTTAAAAATAAATATCATAGGGAAGAAGACGACATTAGAAAATTTAAAATGTAAAAAAATAAACCCTATAAAAAAAGGGGGTTGATGCTGCATCAACAAATTTAATAATCATCATGAAAATCACTCACATTAAAAAAAAATTGTTCATACTTGATACATAAGAAAATTTAAAGTGCAAAAAATATCCTCCAAAAAAAGCTGTATTTTGAATCACCACTTATCAAAATCCGGTGATATTTTGCTACCTCAAAAAAGGGGTAATCAATGATTTTCTGGTTTGATCGATAATTATGTTGTTCCTCGTTAGACTCTTGTTTCTCCAACATTGTTTTTTTTAAAGAACTAACTTCCATAACATGTTGATTATTTTTCTCTTCTAGCTGCTTCTTCAAATTTTTTATTCTTGAGTAAGAAAAAGACACAACATCCTCCAGCAAATCATCAAGGAGGTCAGTGTTCTCTTGAAATTCATCTGCAAGCATTTGGAGATATTTTCCCATGGTTGATTCCAAATGTTCAACCTTGTTGATTTTTTCAGTGATTGAAGTTTGCAACATATTCATAAGAGTTGCGTTCTCTTCTTGCAATAGAGTTACCACAAACCACATTTAAATGGCCTATTTACGAAGTTCATCTTCTACCTTCCTCTTGCTACATTCCAACAATATTTTACCTACCTTGATATTACAAAGCTGGCTACAAAAGAAAAATCGCTATAGAACCAGGCTAATAATGACAACAAACACCGGTTGACACTTTTAGACAAATAATACCAAACTAGCTAGTTTTGCATGACTAACCAAAAAAAATCCAATCATAACCACCCAGCATAAATTGCAATGTCAACCAAATACATATATGGTCATTCTCCAATGAAAAACATTTTCATAGGATTTTAACATTTCTCTAGTTGAAATCTTAATAATATTTTTAATCATAATAATTCCCTTTTGAAAACTAAAAAAAACTTGACCCGACCCACATATTAAAACATTAAGAACAATGAGCGTTCTTTCATCTAAGGTAGAGAGCGAAAGAAAAAAAAAGAAAGAAAAGAAGATGACTGACTCCAGGAGCAACCGTTCCACCTTCCTTTAGCAATTTGCAAGGCCAATGTTCAGTGAAATTCGCCAATTCACGCACCAGCCACAAAATTAGAATTCGAACCTGGGACCAAATACAAGGCCTCTATCAGTGCTCCCACTGCCAAGAAAATTAAAATAGGGGCAGCTAAAAAAATGCAAAACTTCAATTGAGCAATGAGATTTGCCAATATCACTTTCGTTCTAAGCTGGGAAGAAGTACAACGCCTTTCACTCTTAAAAAAATATGTAGGTGACAGAATCTTTGGGGATCCTTTTGAATTTTACAGCTTAATGTTGAAAGAGTCTACGTGAACTGTGATAAACATGTATAATGATGGATCATATGACATGGATTGAGTACAACATGTATAATGATGGATCATATGACATGGATTGAGTACTCTGAAAAATTTATTGTTTCACTTCTTTGCAAATCTCTGCCACAAATGTTGACAAGAAGAGATCAATCTTCTGAATTTGATGGGATTTGATTGCCAAGAATCTAAACGACCAAACAATCAGAAATATAGAAGAGTACAAATCCCAATTCCCCAATAATGCTAGCAGCTAGCTTGAGTGGGAGGACTAATTTTCATCTCCTCCTGGCCTGAAGATTTCCTAGAAGTCAACGCTTTCCTAGGAAAATCTGTAAGCCACGTCCATAGAAAAGGGATCTGATGCTAATCTTTTACCACAATAACTTCCCCAGCATGAATCACACCAAGCGAATGCCACTGAACATAAATAATTGGTTCCAGTGTACGACCTCCTGGATCTACTGAAATTTCTCCTCATAAAGGATGCCAAGGTCCGTGTTGCAGAATAGCCTGGTGGACATCCATAAATTTAAGCACCAATTAAAAGTCAAAACTAATGTTCATAGGCATGATATTAAGAACTGAGGTTGCGTATTTGAATACCACTATGTCTCCAACCCTGAATTTTTGATCAAAAGATAGGAAGCCTAAGAGTATAACCTCAATTCTATGTACGTCCACGAGGTCAATCTGAGGGTACAATATTCATATACCACAGAGAAATAGGCCTTCCAAAATTCTTAGATGTTGGTGCAGATATAAAATAGTGCTCGCGGGATCCATAAATAACTTTCTTGATCTTCAGATCTAGGACCACTAGACGGGTAAAATCATATTCAATATAGATTAAGAAGCGACAAGTCTGATGAAACATCAATTGGATTTGATCTTAAAATAATTTAGCAGGGAAGGAAACACTTGTGACATTTCTCTCCAGATTCAGATGGACACTCATATCTCTGGCATAAGAATTCAACCTTCTCTTTGAGCTCTCATAGAAAGCCGACGTGTTGCAACCACACACACAATTTCTAGCTGAAACGAGACATCAATCAATGATAATACCAGAGAAAAAAAAATCCCATTTATATATAATAGATTTAAACCATCATCTCCTAGAAATATCTATAGATCTCAAAGAAATTTTGATACGTGACTTAAAAATAAACCCCATTCAAGATTAAAAAAAATAAGAAATTAAAAATAATAATTCAATAGTGCTGAAATCATGTGCTCTAATACTATGTAAGAGTATTAGATTACTCATAATGTTGTGTAAAAGTACATAGAATATCTTTATTATATAGAAATCGAGGACACTCAGTGTCCATTAAGGATAACTACGAAAATTTGGGAGATGAAAGTCCCTATGTGAGCTTACAACTCACCATACTTAGCTCATAAAGAAAAGAACTGTTGGAAAATCCAATTCTAACGCTCATCTCTATGGACAAGTTCTTGCTATAGAAACATACTTCTAAGCAGAGCATATTTCCAACACTATAACTATATGCGAATACCTAAAGTTCAAGATCTCCTTTATATACCTACGGGTCGATGGAAAAAAGTGTGGATCATCTCTAAGGCATGTATAAGGTAACATATTTTCCATGACATTCTTGAAAATATATATGAGTTTGATATGAAACCATTGTTATCATAATGGGTGAAAAATCTAGACGTAAAAAGTATGATGACTTGGTGCGTATCCTACTTGGAAGACTGAAGCGTTGAAGCTCTATGGATGGATTAGCTTATCCCTCCAACATCAGTACTTGAGGCAGTCACACTATTCACATCCTCCCTATATATAATATAATAAATAGTAACATTAATGAAGCTGATCTAAAGTTTGGAAGAAATGATTTAAAGGGTTAAAAATGAAGTTGCAAGTCACATACATGAAGAAAGTTATCCTATATAAAAACAATTTTTTTTGGATATGTACAAAGGTTATCTTGTCATGGAACACAACTTGAAAAAGAGAGAATAACCATATAAATCATCTAAAGACCAAGACTTGTAAAATATGGAAGTACTATATTTGAAGATCAATGAAGCCGATCTCTACACTACGAATATAAAAAGATGTATCTTTTGAATGAAGTTGATAAATGTCAACTCGAGGAACAAGACTATATCTTTTCAAAGAAGGACAAATAAAATTTAAAGACGTATATACAAATTTTTTGCATTATGTGACCTATGTCAATTGCTTATAATGTGAAGTCCTCTAGGTCATGGTGATGATCATAAAAAGGGTATGCATAGATATAGATTAGAGACAATGATGTTGCATATGAAGACTAGGTATTGTAATAAAATGAAATGGATAAAAGACATGTCAAACAATATCATTAGGATTTTGTAGCATGCTAGTAGAATTTTACAATGCTTGGATGACAAGTCTTGATGAATAAGAAGGATTTAGGGTTTGTATATAACTTTGCAATTTTTTAATAGCAAGTCTTAAGGAATTTGGTATCTAGGATTTATAAACCCTAACATAATTTGGACAAAAAGAAACCCTAGAAACAAATCCCCATCTAATCATTTTCACTATTAGAAATCAATCTAACCCTTGATGTTTACTGTGAGAACAAGCTTGGTGAGCATGTCCAAGATTTGCAGGGAGCTAATCCTTATAAAAAAGATAAGTAATCTATATCCCCTTGCTTATTATCTTTGTACCTTGAATTTCATGGTATTGTAATAGAGGTTGCAGGTCAAGGCAAGATTTATCTAAAATATTGAAAGAAGAAATGGAAGAACCTAAAAAAGCATGAAGATGAAGAAGAAGGGAGCAATTTTAAGTTTACATCAAGAGAATCCAATAAAGGGCAAGAAATTCACTTACCTCAGATAAAAAGAGGGAGTTTTAAAGTCTCTGATTGATCTGAAATGGGGCACTAAAGGCTTCTTTTCAAGATTACAAGAATCTCTCCCACTCAAAAGCTTATATATTCCCAAGATCTAGCTTATGCTTGACAATTTGTGGAATTAAAAGAACTTGAAATAGGTGTATGCTATTGTTTGTTTTTAAACTGTTTATGTGCTTAAGTTGATTTGTTTAAATTGATATAAAAGCATATAACAACAAATAATGCAAATAATAACCAACATACATAACTTCAATATAATTAGGCGTTCACCCAAACCTCCTGGGCTACGTCTCCGTGGGATCTAGTCAACTCAACTAGGCCTTTTAGGATTACGGCTTAATTCTTTTACAAGTTCCATGCTCAAGTCCATTGGTTTACAACTGAACCTATGGGTTTAGAATACCATCTTACTCCTTTGGCGGTCCATACTCTGCAAATAGATCTAGGCTTCTTTGGACTAGACTACTTCAATCAGTGCTTTGAGCTATCTTGAGCTCTAGCTTCCACCGACTTCCTCAGAATTCTCTTAACTCTCTCTGAAACTCCTTCTTCTATCTTCAGTACACTCTAGACATTAGCAATAGCTTGATCATTTGATATATTTGATGTTCTAAACTTCATTACAACCCATGGCTCTTAGAAGTCTGTTTGAGCTCTCTGGCTCTGCGACTCTGGCTCTCTAGCTAACTGGCTCTGGCTCTCAGCTCTCTGGCTCATCTAGCTCTAGCTCTCTTAGCTATTTGGCGATATCCGTCTGGCTCTGCCTCCAACCTCTGGTGGCTCTGTCTCTACTCGATCCTCTAGATTTGAATCTCTTAGGCTTTCTGGCTCTTGACGCTCAAGTTCTCGGGCTCTCTGTCCCTTTTGTATTTCGCTCGACCTCCAAGCGACTCTTGGAAACCTTCAGTTGCCTTGTCAATTGTGCTCTCTGTGTTTTTGTGGAATCCTTCGATTCGGCAGCTTCCATCCGTTCCTCTGTCCCCAATCATGAGGAATCATTCCTTTCTGTCTCTATGGCTGCTTGCGTTTTCCATAATGCATTCTTGTTCCACAATGCCCCATGATAGCGTGGCACAAAATGCTTTAAGAATAGAAGCAGTTTTCAATTGAAAAGGAACGAGTGGCCTTTCTTTTTCCTTAATCCCGGAAACAATAGCATAACATAAATACAAAGGAAAACACATCATGGAGCGTTTAATCGAACTTCAAATATATGCAATCACATCTTTAAACCCATCAGGTCCACCATTCTATCACAAATCACAATCGCATAGGCGTATGGCCAAAAAACCCAATACATGAGAAATATAGAGAAATCATGTAAATCTAGATTTCAAAAGTTATGAAATCGCGCTTATAAACTCTATCGGGTCTGCCTTTTATCGGCATAACACAATCGCATAGGCGGGAGGTCAAAACCTCAATATATGAGAAATACAAAGAAAATCCGAATAAACTGGATTTCAAATATTATTCAATCATGTTTATAAACCCATCAGGTCCACCTTTTATCGGCATGTCGTAAGTTGCATATCGCAATGTGCATTGGCCCTTTGTATCAGGGATCACCGATCGCCGATCGTCGATCAAATCAGGACCGTCCATTCTTTTTTCGATCCGACGGTTGATATCGCACATCACATATCGCTATCGCTACGGCCCAGGGGTTCTTTCCATATACCATGGAACATGCCAATACCGATCCACCGATCCGATCATCGCAATTGCAAGTCACACGTCGCATGGCCCTTAACGCTATCTCCTCTCATCGCTGATCACTGATGCCGATCATTACATATCGCAATTGGCTCTGTCTAGGTCCCGATATCGAGATAAGGTCGACCTCCGTGATATGTCAGAGATTGCTATCAGGGGAATCCATCTTCCTTTGGTCTAAGTCCTCCTTTTAACCCTTCCGATGCAATTTTTCCATATAAGGCCTTAAGCCCATTTTTATAAGAATTTGTCTCTTTTTCAAAGCACAATAGGCAAACTTCTTTTTACTGCAACTTCTTCATCCAAAGTCCGTTTTAGTCCATTCAAATTGCATTGGATTCAGATTGAGGAGATCTATGCAATAGAACAATTTCCAAGAGCAGCCCTTGACTTTCATTTTCCTCTGTGAGGAATATTCATAGACTTAGAAGTTTATTCTAGATCCATTTTGGATCACACTTTCCCAATAAAAAGAACTTTTGGTCTCCAAAAGATTAATATACTAATCTGAACAGTAAATGAGAGTAACAACACCCTCTTTTTTCAGCCTCCATACACTTGCTTTGCATAGTGCCTCTGAACCAAATCCTTTAACCTCTTTCTTTCCTGGATGTGCTGGTCCTCCTGAGAAGAATTGTCTTCCTCCTTGACTTCCTGTAGAACTCCTGCTGAGAAGGTCATCGAAGGTAGTTTTAACTTCTCTGCCTTGATCGTTGATCCAAGGTGTCTCAAACCAATGTGAAGTTACATCTACTTTACAGAATTTTCGTTTGTACCTGTTTGACATACTGTCAATAATAACTATGAACAACAATAGGATTATAGACAATAATTGGATGGCCTAAACTTCTGCTTCAACAAAAGAAACAAATTTCACATCTTGTGAACACCTCCTTGTCTTTACATCTGCATACAAATGGTTGACTAGATAACAAGCCAACAAAACATGCCTTTAAAACAATTGACCCTTCAACTTAAGTATGTAGAAAAATAATTCTAGAGTTCTTTTTCAAAGATGAAACACTTCATCATCATCTCCATCTTGGAGACTAAATAAATTTTTCTCAAGTCAATATTGCATTACATGCACGTTTACAACAAAGTAATCAACCCTTCAATTTAATTACACATAAATGTTTAAATACAAGGAAATCATCAACATCCCTGTGTTCATGCATATCAAGCTTATACATGCATTTCATCTTTCAAATTTTTCTTAAGTACACTGTACTTTCGAAGATGAAGTGAATATAACGTTGCAACAATAAAGTGAGTTTGCATACTCAACTTTTCCATTCACCTTCTTGGTAAAAACCTGCAACTTGCATTCCATTAACAAAGAAATGCAAATAGATGCAACTTGATATAATGCATTTTCAAAAGACATGCAACCTTAATTGGATAAGAACTCTAACCATTTCTCACCAATCCATTTCAAAGGTCCTTCCTTTGTCTGCACATCAAAAACAACATGTAAATCATCTTCAAACACATCATTTATGGAAACTTCCTTTCCATTACTGCCATTTTCTCTTTCCACCTTCTTCAAGTTTTGTGGAAGCATTGTTGGATTCAGAGTCCAACATTTTTCAGCAATGTGTCCTTGCTTATGGCAGTAAGTGCAATGCATGTGCATCTTCTTGACAACATGATTTGCCTTGTCCAATGGACCTTTCACTTCTTGCTTCCTTTCCTTCAAAAGTTTCATGTATGTGGCTATTCTCTTCCAACATCTAGAAACACTATGGTTATCCAAACCACAAAAGGAACATGCAATTATTTTCCCATAAATATATGGAAATTTATCATGCTAAACATAATCAAAAGGAATATGATTAGAACCAGATTTATACCTTTCTCTTTGACGTTTATTTCCTTCATGAGGAGGCAAATTGAATAAAAAAGTAGCTCCCTTTGAAACACCATCAATCTCTTCAAGGCTTTTAGAGTTTCCACAACTCTCTGGTTCAAGTGCATGCTGATATACACCTTCTTTCTACAAAATATGTTTCACACTAGTGCATTCCCCAAGAATACAATCTTCACACTCTTGAGGTAGAAGACTTGCAATGAAACTCCTTCTTGGAACAGTTTCAATTTGTCTTCATGGAAGCTTTGGAACATTCTCCATAAGCTTGTCCATAGCCAAGACCCAAATACCTAGGCCTTTCCTCAACCATTATTGGCTCAACAATACCTTGTGCATGTTTGCCCAATCCTTCTCCTTCATAGCCCATCTTGGAAATTAACTTGGACCCTATGCCTCTGGCATGTTTTTCAAAAGAACCAACATAAACATTCTTAGAAGAATTTGAAGAAAAACATGAATTATTTACCTCTTCTTCAAGCTGATACTTGACCAAGGCTTCTTTGGCAACAAAGAGCTATGTCTCCAACTCATGCATCCTTTCTAGGTTCATGTTTGCAATATGAAGTTGCTTCTCCATTTCCTGCAATTTATCAGAAAGCAACTGCTTCTCTTCCTTCATGGAATTCAAATTCTCTCTAAGTATGATGCTTTTCCTTCCATCCTCATACATTTCTCTCACCATATCCATCACGATGAATAAGTCTTGCTTCATGTCTTCATCAAAGAATCTTGTGATCAAGGAAGAATTCGAGGACTCACTTGTAGAAGTTATCATTATCAAAATGAACAAAAGAACTTAAAACAAGATTAACAAAGAGCTTATTCAAGCAACCTTTTGCAACAAACCTCTTGTGCTTCAAGGATTGCTTTGAGGTCCTTTGGGATAACAAGAATGCCTTCAGCCCTTCTTCTTTCTTGTCCTCTCTTGGACTTAGCTAACAACAGCTTTCCCTAACCTTTGCAAATTAAAAAAACAGTTAGTTTACATACAATCAAATAGAAAAATCCTTCTACTGTTTGAACACCTTTCAAGTCAAACAAGAATATATATTGCTCTGTCAATCAATCATTTTGATCTCATATCATCTGCATCATGATACCATCTGCTCTGGTATAACTAGTTCTGATATAACCTTCTTTGAAGGTGGGGTTAATCAATCTTTGGTTCTGATACCACTTGATTTGAAACGGGGCACTAAAGGCTTCTTGTCAAGCTTACATGAACCTCTCCCACTCCAAAGCGTATATATTACCAAGATCTAGCTTATGCTTGACAATTTGTGGAATTAAAAGAACTTAAAATAGGTGTATGCTGGTGTTTGTTTTTAAACTGTGTATGTGCTTTAAGTTGATTTTTTTAAACTAATATAAAAACATATAACAACAAATAATGCAAATAATAACCAACACACATAACAACAATATAATTAGGAGTTCACCCAAACCTCCTGGGCTATGTCTCCGTGAGCTCTAGTCAACTCAACTAGGCCCTTTGGGATTATGGCTTAATTCTTTTACAAGTTCCACGCTCAACTCCATTGGTTTACAATTGAACCTACGGGTTTAGAATACCATCTTACCCCTCTGGCTATCCATACTCTACAGACATATCTAGGCTTCTCTGGACTAGACTCCTTCAATCAGCGCTTGGAGTTATCTTGAGCTATAGCTTGCACCAACTCCCCCAAAATTCTCTTAACTGTCTCTGGAACTCTTCTTCTATATTTAGCACACTCTGGACAGCAGAAATAGCTTGATCATTTGATCTCTTTGCTATTCTAAACTTTATTATAGCCCATGGCTGTTAGAAGTCTATTTGAGCTCTCTAGCTTTGCGGCTCTAGCTCTCTAGCTAACTGGCTCTGGCTCTTAGCTCTTTGGCTCTCTTAGCTATCTGGCGTTGTTCGTCTGGCTTTGCCTCCAACCTCTGGTGGCTCTGCCACTGCTCGACCCTTTGGCTTTAAAGCTCTCAGGCTTTCTGGCTCTTGGTGCTCAAGTTCTCGGGCTCTCTGTCCCTTTCATGTTTCGCTCGACCTCCAAGCGACTCTTGACAACCTTCAGCGACCTTGTCAATTGTGCTCTATGTGTTTTTGTGTAATCCTCCGACTCTGCGGCTTCCATTCGTTCCTCTGTCCCCAATCATAAGGAATCATTCCTTTCCGTCTTTGTGGCTGCCTACGTTTTCCATAACGCATTCTTGTTCCACAATGCCCCCTGATAGAGTGGCACAAAACGCTTTAAGAATAGAAGCAGTTTTCAATTGAAAAGGAACCAACAACCTTTCTTCTACCTTAATCCCAGAAACAATAGCATAATGGAAATACATAGGAAAACACATCATGGAGCATTTAATCAGACTTCAAATATATGCAATCACATCTATAAACCCATCGAGTGCACCATTCTATCACAAATCTCAATCGCATAGGCGTATGGCCAAAAAACCCAATACACGGGAAATACACAAAAATCCCATAAATCCAGATTTCAAAAGTTATGAAATCGTGCTTATAAATCTATCGGGTCTACCTTTTATCAACATATCACAATCGCATAGGTGGGAGGTCAAAACCTTAATATACGGGAAATAGAAAGAAAATCTGAATAAAATGGATTTCAACTATTATTGAATTGTGTTTATAAACCCATCGGTCGACCTTTTATTGGCATATCACAAGTTGCATATCACAATGTGCATTGGCCCTTTGTATCGGGGATCATCGATCGGCGATCGCCGATCAAGTCAGGACTGTCTATTCTTTTTTCGATCCGACGGTTGATATCACACATCGCATATCGCTATTGCTACGGCTCGGGGGTTCTTTCCATATACCATGGAACACGATGACGCCGATCCGATCATCACAATCGCAAGTCACACGTCGCATGGCCCTTAGTGCTATCTCCTCTGATCGCCGATCGCCGACGTCGATCATCACATATCGCAATCGGCTCCACCTGGGTCCCGATATTGCGCTAAGGCCTATCTCTGATGTGATATGTCAGAGATTGCAATTGGGGGAGTCCTTTCGTCTCTAGTCTAAGTCCTTCTTTTAACCCTTCCAGTGTGATTTTTCCATATAAGGTCTTAAGCCCATGTTTGATAAGAATTTGCCTCCTTTTCAAATGACAATGGGAAAACTTCTTTTTACCATAACTTCTTCATCCGAAGTCTGTTTTAGTCCATTCAAATTGCGTTGTATTTAGATTGAGGAGATCTATGCAATGGGACCATTTCCAAGAGCATCCCTTGACTTTCATTTTCCTCTGTGAGGAATATTCATAGACTTAGAAGTCTATTCTAGATCCATTTTGGATCACTAATGGATACAATATTGAAACTTGTTGATTGGTTCATTCTAGGAACACATTGATTGATTATTGAAAGATGAAGAGCATGAAGCATAACTCTGTTGCAATATGATGATAGACCATGCGAAGGGATATTGATCTTAAAGGGAGAAACTAGCAAAATTTGCCATGACAGATCCCACAACTTGACTAGATGCTATTATGATTTGGTAACTCTGATATTGATGATTTGTTTTGGGATATAATTTGGCTCCCTAGAAAGCCATATTACATAAATATGTGAAGAGGCTAGAAACTTTACCTTGTTTGATGATATTTTACCGAAAACTATTTGATTCGATTTGAAAGAACATGGATTGAGTGGAAAATAATAATGATGGATTAGAAGAGCATGATGATAGAATTATTATTTGGATATGAATTATTGAAGAATATGAGGCAGAACTATGGATAGAAGGCATGTGTAAGCAACTGCGAGGAAGCCTATCTGCTTGAAGATGATAGATGAATAGTTTAAAAAAGTTGCATGATGATTTTCAAGATCCAAGATGATCGAATTTCAATATGACGTGATGTTATTAGGAGCTGAGAAGCCTTGCTAAGATATAGAAGCACTACAAACTACTACAAAGATCTCCACGAAGAAACAAGTAGTTGATGAATGTGAACAATCTAGAGCTCGCAATTATGATTCCCTAGCTAAGAGGGAGTAAGGATATCTTCCTTGGTTGAGAGGGAGTGGTGTTGGACATCATATTATCCATGTCTCATGCACTAGACCAGGACTAATAGTCATAAGTTTAGTGAAGGCAATGGTAGGGAGAATAACAGATTGGATAAGCATCTGGGACTAATACTCCTTGAGGATTGGGAGTAGTCCCAAGAACCAATACTCTTTGAGGATAGTGGACAGTATCCATGACATAAGTGGTCGAAGAGGACCAATATTCAGGAATCCAAGAAAAGAATAGTTCTTTAAGGACATACTTGGTGAACATCCAGATGGGGTATGTGCCTTAAGCGGTTTTAGTGGTGCCCAAATGCATGCCTCCCAACATTGTGCTCTAATTTAGTGGAGAGTTCATTAGGGGAGTTTTGAGGTCTAAAATGGACCTCCTAAGGAAATTATAAAATAATAGTGGAAATAATAAAATAAGATTAGATTACATCATCAAATTTTAGAGGAAAAAAAGAAAAAAATATGTTTTCAACTTATCTCCCTATGAGTTTACTCAAATTTCAAGTGGAAACACTCGTTGGATACATAACTTGATTTCTCATCCAAAGAGTACCCATGTTGCATACTTTCGATGGACCATGCTACATGAAAAATGTGATTGCAATCACATTTTTTCATGTATTTCTCATTTTTAATGTAGTATGGTCCATCGAAAGTATGCAACATGGGTACCCTTTGGATGAGAAATTAAATTTTGCATCAAATGAGTACTCCCACTCAAAATTCAAGTAAAACCATAGGGAGATAAGTTGAAAATACGAGTTGAAAAAGTAGTATTATTATTTTATTATTTTTTAATCTTTTTTTACCTATTTGCTCCAAAGATGGTGAATCATCCCCCATGGTTGACATCATTATCTTGAATGTTATTGGTTCTTATAAAGTTTATTTTGGTTGTGCGTTTTTCTTAGGAGGCCCATTTTAGACCTCAAAATTCCCCTAATGAGAGTTTTTCAGTCAAGGTCTTACTACTTTGTAATTGACAATGTTGGTTATGATGTTGACTCTTGATGGTGTCTTATCAATCCGAACTCTTCTTATGAGAATATTTCAATTTGAGAGTATCTTTGTATCCCATTGTGTAATTATGAATACCTCCCTAGTTAAGAGGCAGCGTTGAAAAGTGTAACTGGGTTCAATATTCATAATTATGTTTGTACTTGTATCAATTTGTATTTTATGTTAAAGAAAAAAGAAGAAAAATAAAGTTTATATTATTATTATTTTTCATTAGTCAAGAATGTTCTTCATGCTTCTAGAATTCATTAAGTCAAAGTCCTATTTGGACCTCTTGTAAGGAAAAAGAAAAAGAATTAAAAAAAATGTAATTTTGACCAATTCACCTCAAGAATCCAAGTTGGCCCTCCTAGATGTTAATTCAGCTCACTAAAAGGATGCACCTTTTCACATATGAGAACAACTATCTATTGGCATATGTCCTCCAAATGGCAAACAATTCAGTGCTTCTCTGTGATAAGTTATGGGGTAGAAAGATGCAAAGTTCAAAGGATGCTTTCTTATGAAAGAGTGTGGGTTTCTGAAGCTATACATCTAGATATGATGCAAGTTTTTCTATGGAGACGATATGAAATGATGCAAGATTTTTCTGTGGGAATTGATGCAAATTTCCAGAAGTGATACATCTGTTATTGGAGAGAGTTTCTATAGCTTATATTTTGAGGTAGATGTGAAGTTTCTGTTACTAGCCTATATGTTGAGATTGGTGTGAAGTCTCTATGGCCTATATTTGAAGATTGATACGAGTTCCATGTTGCATATGAGTTGAGGTTGATGTAAGCTATTTCATGTGACTAAGATTATGAATTTGGAGGGCTTGACTTAGCATCTTGGAGGTTGAATTTTTGGCTATCTCACTTTGATCTGATTCTATAATAAAAGAATTCATTGTGTTCCCCCATTGTGGGTATTTGTCCTAGCTTGGAGCTTATATCTTCTGTCTTTTGTTCTCTGTGATCTTCATATTTAACATAGCTATCGTTCAAACGAGAAAATTACCTAGTACCCTTTTTTGAGGTAGGAAAAAACCACTCAATTTTGAAAAATGGTGATTCAAAATACACACTTTTTTGGAGCATACACTTCAAATTGTTTTATGTATCAAGTATGAATATTTTTTTTAAATGTTAGTGATTTTCATTCTGATTTGAAAAGTGTTGATGGAGCATCGACACATTTTTTTAGAGGGCTTATTTTTGACAATTTAAACTTTTTTTATGTATCAAGTATGAACATTTTTTTGTTAGTGATTTTCATCTTGATTTTGAAAAGCTCTGACGAGCATCAACCCCTTTTGTTTAGAGGACTTATTTTTTACACTTTAAATTTTCTAATATATTAAGTGTGGATATTTTTTAAATATTGGTGATTTTCATGTTGGTAATAAAACAAAAAATAAAAATAAAAAAAACATGACAAAAAAAATCAAATATAAGAAAACATATTAAAAAGAAAAAAAAAAACTTAAAATGTAAAAAAACCAAAATTACTTGTAAATTTAAAAAATTATGAAAAAAATAAATAAAGATTTTTTTTTGAAAAATAAAAAAAAATTAAACAAAAAAGAAATGTAAATAAAAATCTGATTATAAAGAATTACTAAAAAAAAAGAAAAAAAATAAAGAAAAAAAGGGGAAAAAAAATTAAAATAAAAATAAAAACAATTAAATTAAATAAATAAAAAAATATTTAAAAATATTCATTAAAAAATTTAAATAAAAAATTAAAACAAGAAAAAAAAGAAAAGAGAAAACAACTGTTCATCCTACCTTGTCCTCCGTCCACTCACCACACCCTCCCTACCTCCAGCCCCCCTGCCCACCATGTAGCCCAACTGACCCATGGTGGCGAGGGGCCAATTCTCGGAATTGACCCCTCGCGACCCTAGGCCAGTTGGGCTGCAAGATGGGCAGGGAGGAAGGTCGGGGTGGGGTAGGGGGGAGGAGCGGTGGAGAGGAGTAGGAGGGAGGGCATGGTAAATTTGATTTAAATTTTTTTAACTTTTTTACATTTATATGTTCTTTTTGTTTTGTATATTTTATGTTTTTTATATTTGATTTTTTTTTGTCTTGAATGGGCCCTTGTAACCCAGCTAGTTGGGCATTTGGGTGGGGAAATCCATTTTTTTTGTTTTATTTTATTTTTTAATAATTTATTTGTATTTTTTATCTTATTTATTTTTCTTTATTTTGGATTTTGTTTTTATTTATATTTAACTTAAAATGTTTTTATTTTTCGTATATCTTTAACTTTTTTTTTCTTGAATTAGTCTATTTTGAAATATTTTGTCCCTTTTTATTATTTATTTTTTTTGTTTTTTGTTTTATTTATTTTGTTCAATTTTTAATTTTACAGTTTTTTTTTGTCCTTTCTTATAATTTTATATTGATTTTTTTTCATGTTTTTTTTTTTATTAATTTGTTATCATTTTTTAATTTTTTAATTTTTTTGTTTTTTTATGTTTTTTTTTTATTCAATTTTTA
This sequence comes from Pinus taeda, assembly GCA_000404065.3. Taxonomy (NCBI): domain Eukaryota; kingdom Viridiplantae; phylum Streptophyta; class Pinopsida; order Pinales; family Pinaceae; genus Pinus; species Pinus taeda. The sequence goes on along the minus strand of APFE030731473.1, from coordinate 25,226 downwards.
TTTTGTTTTTATTTTTGTATTAGTTTGTGTTTTTTTTATTGTTTTTATTTTTTTCAATATTGAATTTATTTCTTTGTATTTCATTTTATTTATTTTATATTTATTTTTTATTTCTTCTGCAAGGTTTGTGTCTGTGTTGATGCTCATCTAGCAACTTGATCCCATTATGTACAATACGATAGTTGATTTTAAATTTTTCATTATAATGAATCGAGTCTACCCCCACAATGTGTCAATTTCATGGTTGGTCTTTAAGTGTTCATTACAATGGATGGAGTTCACCTACACTACATGTCAATTTGATGGTTGATTTTTATTTTTCTTTTGCAATGTATCAATTCGTCTTAGGCTAAGATTTTAAAATCATTATACATTTAGCATTTAAAAAAAATTACTCTTGGTATAACAACGATTTCATTCAAATGTTCATTTTTAAAGTTTTCTTAGTCATAAAATTTTTCCATAATGTTATGCTTGAAATATTTTGAAAACTTAAGATTGTTTTGTATTCATAATCTTTGGTTTTAAGTCCATGGTTGAAAAATTGTCAAGATTTTAATGTTTTTCTAAGTTGTGATATTTTATCTTTAATGCTATAGTTGAAAACAATTATAAATATTTTTTCTTAGCACCATGCTTGAAAATTGTTGGAATTTTAAGATTTTTCAAATACGTGAAATTTAAATTTAATGTCATCCCTAAAAATCATTGGAATTTTAAGGCTTTTCAAAGACATGATATTTTATCTTTAATGTCATGAAAATCGTTGGAAATTTAAAGTTTTTTAGTCATGATATTTTATTTAAACATCATTATTAAAAAATGTTGAAAATGTACCTTGAAAAAAAAGATGTTATTCCAACATCAACAATTTTTGTTTTAAGGGTGTTTTTTGCACAATTTTGTTTGTTTGTTTGTTTGTTAAGCTTGACGGGACCTTTCATTTTCTATTCATAATAAGCAAATTTACACCACATAGATTGGTTAGGTGGCTTGAACTTGCCCAATGGGAGACCAAGTTTGTTGGCCATATCCGCATTGTAAGCCTTTCAAAAACAATAAAGTTTCAACCTCTCTAGCCAAGCTATATATGTCTCTGTTTCATGACCAGACTCTATATTTCTATCTATACATATACTTGTATGACAAAAAGTAAATGCTATCCGCATATATAACAAAAGTAAACATGAGAAACTTATTAGTCCTTCTTCTCCTCTAAGGCCAATTCTACTGGCACAGGATCCTTAACAGTTGCTCCAACCATCTCTGACAGTTCCAGGATGCATGGAATGTGTCTTTCAATTATGTCCAACATAATATCTTGCTTATGGAGTTAGAATTGAATTTTGTGCAAATCTTGTTTATAGCTTGGCATATCTTGGAGAGAAACCACCATACCTACCGAGATTTTTTCCATGGCCTTGCCCAACAAGATTTTCATTAGCTAGTGGAGGTACAATATCTGCTTAAATTGAATTATCCTGCATCTGGTGTTCCCAGGATCCGGGACAAGTTTCCTCCAATTTTCCATATCCTCCTCAGTCTCACTACCTTCCTTAATTTCCTCTTCCCATTCCTCTAACATATTCTGAATGCCTTCATCCGTACCTCACGATATGCCTCAACAACTTCATTGATAAGATGTTCTACCAATTTCATCCCTTGCGAAGCTCAGATGTGCTTGGGTCCTTATCCTTTCTGGGGTCCTGATCCCGTCTTCCACATCCGCAACCTTTTGTAAGCCGAGCCATGTCAACGATACCTGAAACCTGTTCATAGCAAGAATTTGTTAACCAAAAGAAATTTGACATACTATAGCATTGGTTGCTTCCACGAATTAACTTATGAGTGTTGTTTTCCTCCCCATGCTTCTCCCTTTTCCTTTTACTATCAGTATTGGAGCCATAATGGACCTAGATCCAGTCCTCAGAAAGGGCCGGTCTCCAAATCCATTTTGTCATCTCACACCTCCATCCGTAATGTCTCCCATACACCATAAGGTTGGAAATCCCTTGCCAAGGCCACGTAAGTGAGTCCAGCCTCAGACTGATAGGTTTCCATCCATGAATTGTAGCCCCTTTCCCCTCTGCCCATTGAACTAGAGAAATACCATTGTCATTTTCACACCCGACGTCCCCCTCAAGGGCCCTAGCAATTCTCTTAATGCAGGAATTTCTCACAGTACCCCAACAATTGCAGCGATTTCAGCAGCATGGCCAAGCTCCTATACACCATATTAACTAACCTCCACTTCCCTCACCATCGGACTCATAGCCTTTACCTACCTAATCCCTTTGAATAGCCCCACTCAGCCTTTGATGTGCTGTACCCAGGTTTTGAATGCGAAACCATGCAAGGTCAAGACAACATGAGGTAGAGGCGAAATCTAGCAAGCACAGTACATAAACGCAGAACCAAACCATTGCAGCCACTCACCACCTCCATTCCCTCCAACTTTTCCCTCAATTAACATTCCAATTTATCCCCCTCTCCCCTGAGTAGAAACTCAACCAGGTTGTCATTTCAAATGAGGCAAAGAGCCAAGAAACATACCTAATTGTAGTCCGTCTCCAAGCTTGATGCCAAGGATGTTGATGCCCTCCTTTTCCTTTGCACTAGATCCTTTGTCTGCAAGAAAACTCACTAGCCTTACCCATCTTTCTGCCTTTTGCTTATATAAATCTCGCCCCTCCGCTATCTTCTCTGCCACTTTTCCCACCACCCTTGCATGCACTCATGCTAAGGGACACCGCACCCATCACTTTGAGTGTGTGGGGGGTGGTGGTATTTACATCACAGGTACTCTTCATTACTTTCCACAGGCTATCCCAACCACCTGCACGCACCTCAATCAGGGTTTTGCACAAAAAATTTTGGTTCTTATTGTCATTTTTAAAAAATGTTGAAAATATACCCTGAAAAAAATGTTATTCCAGCATCAACACTTTTCGTTTTCAACCTAATGTTTTTGGGGTTTTTAGCTTAGAGTACCCATTTTGACGTAATAGTTCCCCTTTGATCAGTAACTCTATTACTTTTGCATTTTGGTAATTTCTTGTTGAAAATAAAAATATCATGCTCAAACCACCAATCTACAAAATAAATCCACTTTCATACCAATATAGTTGGTAAACCACCTCAAAAATTTTAATAGTTAACTCACCAAAACATATCTACAATTTACATTAAAAATTATAAAAAACTTCTATCTTTATCTTTGTAGTAATAAGCATTAAATTAAAATGCACTAATTTAACTCTTGACACTAAATTGACATTAAATAAAACTACAATAAATACGTTTTATATGACTCTATCTTTATATTTGTAGTAATAAGCATTAAATTAAAATGCACTAATTTAATTCCTTACACTAAATTGACATTAAATAAAATTACAATAAATACGTAATAGAAACAAATTTAACTTATAAAATTGATATTGGAAAAGGAACCAATAATGAAGCATCATCCCTTTCATCTTCTTATATTATGGAGATTAAACTACATATTTGACGCAAGGTTACCCCTGCTTATACCCACAAATGCATGTAAAATGCATAATCCTGTCTGTCCCAGGAATTTAAGTCACAAAGGAATCAAATCTTCATTTACTAAGGTTTTCGGCCCCTTTCTTACTCTCCGTAGAATAAATTATAGACTAACCAAGTCTAAACCTAAACCCATCCTTTCCTTCTTGTTGGGGCTCATTCACCCTCATAAACCTTAATTTAACCCACCACATATAATCAAACCACACTTTCCTTTGTTAGATCAGACTTTACCACAAAACCCTCTATTGACACTTTATTTCTATTATAAATAAAAATACACATAAACATGCATAAACTTACCTTTTCACCTTTTTAAAGCCCTTGCACAATTTCCAATGTTTCCCTTTATCGCGGATTGCAATTGGGGCTCTCCGCAGTCACACTACACACTCCTTGCATCCTCGATGTGCAATAATCTTCCGGAACTCAAATCATTAGACCCACATATATAAATCTCTTGGATCTTCCTTTTCTATATGCTTTATCACATTTTCCTCTGATCTCTGCATTACAGAGAAAACCACATGGAACTCTGCTCCAACGCTTAAGGCCAGAACTCAATTGGAATTGAGTCTGCCTCTATAAACTTTCGGGTTTGCGCCTTTCAACCATTTCCAAAGTGCTACTCCTTCCTTCCTCCGATCTTCAATCCAATTAGGACCATAGATCTGGCTTCCGATCCAACGGTTGCAATTAAATCACTATCGCTATTTCCATATTTAAAAGGGCCATTCAAACCTCATTCTAATAGCTTCGATTAAATCTTGACCATTGATCTGGTGATCGATCTAACTATCAATATCCTTTCCCATTCCAAAAGTTGCTTGACGGTCTTCCACTGTTGATTTGCACTTAGTAGATCCAACAATCCATGATGACTTTAGATAGACAACAGGCACAAAGAATAACCACCTGAAAAAGTGGTTTTCCCTCTCTCCTAGTGCTGCTATGTGTCGCTCGGCTAGTGGGATTAGGTATTCACTCCTCAATACCACTTACCACTTCTCACTTGTCCAAAATACCACTTGTGTGTTCAAACCGCCTTTATTTATTAAAATTTGCCGATGCGATATTTCAACACTACCCCATGTGACATGATATGGACCATTGATCTATAAGATCCAACGGCTACTATGTATTGATGACTCACCTCTTCGTTCGTCCCTTTGCCTTGACTTTAATTCATTCCTTAGTGTTTTTCCTGTGGGTTCGGGGTTTTCCTTCAGGGTTCCTACCTTCCTCTCTTCCGTTGCTCAGCTTTCTCTGAGCTTAACTCCACGAATTCTCACTTCGCTACCTCTCCAAAGTTTCACTCTGACCCTTCAATTGGACTCAATGATCCATTATGATTCCTTCGAATCATTCTCCTCTTCTGTGTATTTCTTTAGAACTCTGCCTACAACCTCTATTATAGAACCTACGAATTCACACATAACTCAATCATTAAATACTTGATTCACACACTTCCACAATTCCAGAATAAACCTATGTATAAACAAGTATAAACAACTAATTACATATCGAGACCCTCTGTCTCATAGGCCTGATCTTCAATATCAGTGGCCTCCTTCTTACTCTGCTCGTAGGCTTACATTTATACCAGAAAGTTTCTGTTGAACTAATTTTGGTTCAAATCCTAGATCTACTGAACTGACTCCTAAATGTCCTCTATGTCCACTTCTAACTTCACTTAATTCCTAAGAAATCTCTCTAGTTCCTCAAATCATGAAATTGCCTTTAGAGTTATAATTGACTTCTAACTCTCTTGTCATTATTAGCCACTCATGTTCACCTTTATTCGAGAGAATTTACAAACATCCTCACACATCTAATTAATTCCTATTCTAATCACTTAAAAGCCTAAATATTACATTAATTTGAGACTTAGGAAATCAACTTCCCTAAAACACATGACCCCCTATGTCTACTAAAATACAATGATTTTCCTTGGGTTGAATACTCCCATATCAGACTCCCAAAGTAGAAAATATTCATGATCTCCCGATCATGTGTCTTCATGTGTTGATAAAAAACTTCCAAGGTCCCAAACTTTAGTTTGTAATTGTCTGAAACCTTTGCACCTTTGTTGCTACTGTATGTCTGCTATTTTCTGTTTCATCTTCCTCTCCTTGTCAATTAGGTTCAAATTTTGATTGATCATGTTTCCTGCTGCTACCATTTTCCTCCCTGTTAGTGTCAGTCGTTACAGCCTTCCTCCAGTGATCAAACATGCTCTTACAAAGTTATTTTGAAGTGTCAAGGTCAAATTTTGTCATTTCAAAGAGTTTTCAAGCAAAATTTGGTCACTAGGCATTAGGTCTAGGGTTTGTTTTCACTCCTTTTAAAGTTGTCCAAATGTTGGTCCATGTCATCATTCAGCTGATTCTATCATCATTTATGGGGTTGCCATTATCACGTCAGTGTCTAATGAGTCATTTTACATCTTGTTCATGCTTCAGTTGTGCCTTGGCAAGTTCATTTCCCTCTCCTAGGGTTTTGAAGCCAATTTTTTTTGGACGGGCAAATCAATGGCAAAACTTGTTTCCTGATGTTCATACACCTTCCCCTATCCTTAAATTACCTTACCAAATGCTTTCCAACACTCAGAACCCCCAAAATCCTCATTTTTGCACAAACCCTAGTTTCTAGCTACAACCTGGCAATTTTCTAGGTTGGGCCTGTGTTTTTCCCTTTTCAACCCCTTCCCCTCACTTAATCTCTAAGATTCCACTTTCCCCTTCTTCCTAACATCCCTCCCCACTCCCAAAAATTTCCCCAAGAATTTAGAAGCCCCCTATCCCCTTCATTTCGCTTCATTTCGACAAAATCCCTTGTTCCTCACATCGGGACAAGTTTCACTCAAATGATGTTTTAGAGCAATAAAAGATGAATTTTGGGAAACTGAGAGAGGTTTTTGTCCAAAACATGCCAAAGAAGAAAAACCTCTTTCAATTTTTGCACAAGTGTCATAGTTTTAAAGAGATGTCAAAAATACCGGCCAAAATGAAAATGCTCCAAGGACGGTTGGCCAAAGCACAAAAACGAAAGAAAACGCTCGATCCACTCCAAATTTTGGCCAAAGCCTCTTTGACTGAGAATGGTACTTGATTGGGGACTCCCAACCCAAATTTCAAGAAATTTGGAGAAAATTTTGTCATTTGTGAATTTTTTGTGCAATTTTACAGGTTTTGGCC
>APFE030731473.1:5797-18446 GCA_000404065.3 Pinus taeda | reverse complement strand
CCTCTCTCACTCATCATGATACTCCTTAGCCTCCTCCTAGCAGCAAACCCAAGAAATTTTGAGAGTTTTGAGGCATTTTTGGTATTTTTGGGAATTTTATAGGTTTTGGCCATTTGATTGGTCTCACCCTGCGCGCGACCATACATGTGGGCAACTTAGAACGGGGAAAACTTCGCATTTTTGGAATTTTCATGCAAAAATACACTTTCCTATGGATGGGTTTCAGATTTTATGAAGATTTGGGCTCCCAAAAGCTCAAAATACATGCAAATTTTGACTTTCTGCCCCTATTTTGAGTTGCAGAAAGCTGCCTTGGGAGAAATGACTTTTGAGGGTCAAATCAACTCCAAATTCAAAAATTCCAATGGGGTTGGAAAGTAGACTCACAGAACTTCCCAAAGAGCTATCTTGCACCTGATTTAGACACCGGGAAGGCCCTCAAACAGAGCTGCCAATGCACGCGACCAGTCAAAGCCAGGGGCACGACCACTCAAGGAAATTTGCCAGTTTTGACCAGTTCGGCCAGCAAAACACTGTTTTCACCTTGGTTGACTTTTGAGGCATGTAAATGATGGATTTTTTTGTAATTTTCATGGCACTTAGATACTTTTACTCTCCTTGAACACTTCTAGAAGTTTCCTTGATGTAAATGGTAAATATTTAATGCATGGATAGTTCCTAAGTTTTAGAGGCAAGTTGTTGTGATTGCCTATTATCTAGTGATTAATTTAGAATTAGTTGCAACAGCTCCTAGGAAACTGAGCTCGACCCCTAGAGGTGGGGAAAGGAGTTAAATCTTCTATATTATGCCTTCTCTTACTCATTTTCATGGTTGGACTCTTGAGGGAGAAGCTCCTATTGTATATTTTACTTGTATCTCTGCAATTTGAGGAAAAGGAAGACCAGGGTTTTGCAGACATCATTGGGATTCTTGTGGACTCTTGTGTTGATGGTGTGTTCTCTTATTGTAATTTAAGTGTGTTTATGTATTCCATCTCTTTCTTTACTACAGCTTATTAAACAAATGAAGTGATAAAGTTTGAATTCATGCTTGCCATGCTCAGCTTTCAAATTTGTTTAATGTTTATGTTTTCCACTGTCTAGAGAGGATTCAAAGTCATTGTTTGCCCTCTTTAGCTTCTCTTTTTTCTTCCTTGATAATTCATCTCAGCTAAAGGCATCAGCACAAACTCCTACCTTGCCCCAAAGACCCACCTGCAAAACCTGAGCTCAATCCCCGCACCCTGAATTGCACTCCCTCCAATTGCCACCAAAAACCCAAAAAAATTTAAATCAACCCTCTTTATCAGTTTACTAGCCTAATATCAGTGTTCCTAATTGGGTCAGCTCATCCTATTGAAATATCTACCGATTTTGACCAGAGAGAGCCTTCTCCTGCCTTGTAGGGCTAGCTACGAGGCTGAATGGTTTGATGTAGCCTTGAGATTTGTCTATCTCAGCCTAGGTGAAATTTCAAGCGCTAACAGTGGGATGAGGTATTGGGAGGAAATATCTGTGTCATTTTGAGATGCAAGGCAGACTGTGGAGCTGAGGGACAAAATTGCGCAGTTTTTGGAAATAGTGGGTTCTAGCTGAGTGAAGGACACTGGAGGAAACCACTACACATTTCTGAATGCTAAGGGAGATTGGACAGATTTCCCCTTGAAGAAAAACAAACTTACCTTTGCATAACAAGCAATAATCCCCATCACCAAAGATGACACATACTGTAGAAAGATAAAAGCATGAACAACTATTAAGATCGAAAAGAGGAGCTTGAGATCATCATCTTACCCATAAGTGACTAAGGAATGATTGATCATAGGAACCACAATAGGCTTTGAAATTTGAGCACAGACCAAATTGTGGAGGATGTTGCAGCTACTACAACACTTGGCATCACACTGGTTGAATTTCATCTTCTTTGTCTTGGTTCATTCAGTGCAAGGCCTTGGTCCATCAGGGAGTATTGATTCATCATGTAGATTACTTCGACTTCCCCACTTACCCCATGGATAGACATGGTTCACCTTATACCAACTCAGTTGAGCACAACACAAGATTCACCCAGATCATAGTGTTTTGAATTGGGAAGGGTAGTTTAGCTCGTGAGATTAAGATGTTTAGAGTATAGTTTTTCATCTCTCGTGTTGTTTCGCTACTATTAGGCTTGGACAGTACCCCAACGGAGCCACATAGGAACACAAGAATTACTCCACTACCAGGGAGCCTGCACAGTACCCCGGTGGAGTTTCTTACCTCACCTCTCTACATAGGAATCCTTTCTCTTCTTTCACCTTTATTTACTTTTTGAAAGTGAACTATACATCCACACTTATTTATTTTTGGGGAAAAAGAGGGATCCCAACTTATTGACAGCAAGATATTTTTTTCCTTCAGAGAAGTGTGTAAAGACCTCTGATTTAGATTTTCTCATTTAGATTTTCCCCTTCTCCATTTCTACTATTTGGATATCCTTGAACACACCAAAGCGGAAAACTAAGTACAAGCATGAGGTTTCCTAGACTGGACACAGGTTCATGGTTGGACCAAAGCTCTTATTACAGACGGATGTTATTTTCTATCAAGACTTCATCGGCCAAAATTTACAACCAAAGACAAGGAAGATGGACATAGGACTAGCCAAGGGCTGCAGTGTCACAAGACTCTTTGAACGTTAGCCACATACACATTTAGAAGCCAGGACACAAGTCCAAGCACAAAACTTATTTGCATAGTGAAAACAAAAGGAAAATTGAACAATGAAGGAAATAAAGCAAAAAGAAAGAAGACACAGAAACAGGAAACCAAAATCGAAGGACAAGAGAACAAAATGACTAAAGAAAACATGATGTGAAACAATAATATGAAAACCAAAAAGAACTATCAGGAATGAGTGCAAGATGAGTGCAAGGAAAGGAAAACTAAAATGCAACTAATCCTACTCCTATCCTAATAGCAATACAGTCGGGGTTACATGTAATAAAATTTCCAGTGAAGTCACCCTAGTCATTCCTGACTTGCATCCACAAATATATGAACGATTAAAAAAGATAAACAATGATGTGTAACAAAAAATACAAAAACTTGAAAAATTTTCACATGGGAAGGAAGGTCTTTCCTACGAGTAGAAAGATGTGTCATCACCACTACTTTTACCCAATGCACATGCTTACCTCTTTAATGGATACCTCTTTTCAACAAACATCGGAAGCCTCTTGCAGGTGTGTCCTTGTCTGCACTGAACTTCTTAGCAAGCACGAGGAAGGATTGTAACTTGTTACCTCAAACAGAGCTTGCCAAGTAAGATTGTTCCAGCCATTCAATGATTGGATCATAAAATTCAAATGGTTGTCTAGAAAGCCTCGTGATTTTTGAAAAGATAATTTTTTTACTGGAGAGGCGAGATCACGCTGGGAATCTTGTAAATAAAATTAGATCTTATCATTCTTAGTTGTCATGCCAAGATAGTGCAGACTTTCCATATCCATTAGCAAAGGCTGAAGTGCCTCACATACTTGACAAAAGCATGGAGAGAGAGATGTTAAATAGTGAATATTAGAAAGCGTGAATCCACTGTCATCTGATGTGCTAATGGGAAAATGATAAGCTGAATGACAATCACACAAGATAGAGAAATGATCGGATGGGTTAATTGAGATTTCATATTCCCAATTTGCAATGAACAAAGAAAAATCCATATGAACAATATTACAAATGCTCCAAACAATCAAACCAAGTTCGATGTGAACTAGATATGACAGACCACCTTCTTGCAATTGGTGACCAATTTCACAAGCATCATAGTCATCACAAGAATTTAAAAAGGATTTCAACACCATGAAAGAAAGAAACCAGTTAAGGCATGGTGAATGGAGTGGAACTTGATTCGTGTGATAGCTTGTGCATTCATAATCACCCAGGAAGATCTTTGGTGTGATGAGTGGACAAATTTTCAATACAAGATTCGCAAGAAGACTGAGGAGATGATCGTGAAGGTGGAAATTTGATAAGTATGGTTCTGGGAAAATATACTCTTTAAGATGATCAACTTCACAATTCCATGACTTCATGAGAGATAGACATTCCCAACCCAAGTTTGACATGAGAGATTTGCATGAAGAAGGATTTGTTGTAACATAGGTTTCAATAGCAATTAGATTGCTCAAATGAGAATACTCTTCTAATGGTACGTCCAAAGATAAATGAATTGGTGAGCTCGCATGAGCAAGCTGATTTAATTCATTTTCTTCATGCAATATAAGAGATGATGAGGGGTGGGGAAAGTCTAGTGTGATTAGATTGTTTTCAATTTTATCATGGACAACCTCATTGTCTTATGTCAATCAAGGATATAACTCATCAAATGGATAAACAAAAGAGCATGGAGTATCTTTGTTGCATGTATATGTGTTGCAAATAGTAGGAAACAAGGGAAAGTGAGGTGAAGAGGAAGTTTTGATAAAGACGTCTTCTTTGACCAAAGTGCATTCTAGATCCGAATTAGAATCTTCATGAGAAACCAGTTGATCACATGATGTGCTTGGGCATTCATCATGGCATACAAACAAGGATTATCATCATTGGGATGACTACTGCCCAAGGTTGGGGATTGATTGAAATAATTGATTGCACGGGATGTTCAGTCAAGATTAGATGATTTAGGATCGTTCAAGAATGGAAGCTTATTGTTTTAATGCGAAAATTATGAAACAGAGAGGGAATATTGATAATGTCCTCACCTTTCTACTCTTCCTATGTAATATAACTGTCTTGCACCTAATCGTAATTTGATCCAGCAACTTGAGAATAAAGAGAATGTGAACAAATGGCTGGTGAAGCATATTGATAAAGCATGTCATGGTACGAGTCATGGCTTGTAGATGATAAAGGATGGAAGAGATGCAGATCAAATTTGAGACTTGAGTTATGAACGGAGGAGTGAGTCTTTGTTCTAGGCTTCTTGAGCCATTATGGAATTTTCTCCATTGAAGGGGACTCGGGACATGTTGCACATATTTTTTTAGCTTCATGATCTCTGCAAGGGGGCACCCACATCGAGACCAGAAACAGAGGAGGAAAGGAATAAACAGGGTAGTGGGATCCTCCTCTGTAAGGCTAAGGTGCCTCATGATCTGCAAGAGTTTGGGAAGAAGGGAAATCAGGAGGTTCACCATATTTGGAAAGATGAACCAAGCATTTTAATTCTTGTCCCGAGAAATCTGAGTTCAAAATTTTGTTAGGAATTTCGTAATGGAGGTGAAGGAACTGATTAGAAAAGTCCTCAACTAATTCATCAAGCTCCATTCTTAAATGGTGGATTCTTTCATAAACATCTCAGCAGCTATACTTATCAAAAGATTTAACCATCAACTTAGCAAGATGACTGAATGAATCAATAGACGAAATGGGTAACATATGACATCAACATTCAGCATGACCTTCGAATGTGAGGGTGAGTAGTACAGCCCAAGAATCTTTGGACTTTATTTGGTGATGGTGGCAAAGAGTCATAACTTGAAGCACATGCACATGAAAAGATAGTTCACCCTCACCATTAAACTTCAACTTGGACAGGTCATGAATAAATTTCATAGGGATGGTAAAATTAGGGCTTTTATAAAAACATCATGGAATTATGATTTCAGGAAGAGCCATTTTAAATAAGAGATTCAATTGAAACTGTACAGGCACAGCCTATCATTTGGCCCTCCTTTTAGCACCATTTTGTTGACGATGTTGGAAATCTAACAACTAAGGGGATCTCCCCGATATGAAGTCCCAAGTAGACCTCACATCATTTGGTGTAGGAGTCTCATCTAGTATAAAGGACGATTTCCATATACTTAGAGATCTACCTTGGCTCTAGTTGTCGTCACATGAGAGTGTTACACTGGTACCTTCAAATAGTAAGGTAATTGTGCTTGGTGAGTGTGTAATGTAACTCATGTCTTGGTTATCTTACTGCAAAGGGGGAGAATGAAGTAAGCCTCTAAGTGAGAGGTAGTAGTACCACCCAGGAAGAGACAAACGCGAACCAAGAATGGTTTGTCCAATGTCATGTGGAAGATTCCACAATGGACAGAGCAGTCATTAAAACCGAAGTACAAGGGAAAACACATACACCATCTAGTAGAGTAGTCCACACACATGTGACAGTCGTTATAACTAGTAAATAAGATAGGTATGTCTAATATCCTATAGAGTAGTCCACAAGGACAAGACAACAGTGATAACCAATACAACACATTCTCAACAATGTAAGTAATAAAACAACCAATGTAGTTCAACTATCTTAGTACATGTTAAGAAAAAATGCATTACAAATGTTTAAAGAGTAGTCTTACAAAAATCTACAAAACATGCATGAAAATGTGTTGCTCTTAACAGTATTCTGCATTAATAAAAAGCCCCAAGACACATTTGTAGACCATACATCACTAGTCCCAGTAGTGGGAAATTGGAGCCACTCCTCACTCCTCAAAGAACTGACTGAAAAGCTCTCTATGCTTCATGGGAGGAGCCAAGGTGAAAATTCCTTACTCATACAATGGTAGGGGTATATATAGCCAAGGGTGATGCTTGACCCTTATGCCTCTTGGACTACCCTCAAGAACATTTAAATTCCTATGGATTTTCAATAGACATGATTGTTTAACTTCATGTGTGCATCCATTGGAATTTCACTTTACATTACATTTAGTTGCAGTAGATATGGACCATAGTGGTGATGTGGCCTTGACAACTCATGACACAACTTGAAATGACATTGATGACATGTACTGGTTGGTTTTGGTGGAAATGTCAAGTTGTTGCACTACTAAGTGATAAATGTACTCTCAGGTGTGCTTTGTCTTCTCCTCCATATCTCTTTATGTTGCATGGACTTCATTGGTCTTGGTCTTGTAAGATGGTTCCATGCGTGTGTTCCTTTCGCTTACTACTTGATGTGCTTCGTTCATCCATCCATCTGCAAGTAAATCTTCTAGCATGTGCACTCCTTCTATTGGACTTATGATACAAGTGTTGTCCTTGATGGAAACTCACTCAGGACTGTTCAGATTTGATAAAGGGAAACTCACATTGCAATGGGTCAATTCAGAGGTAACAAGGAAATGGTACAAAAGAACATGAAGTTGGAGCAAAGGACTATAGATCAGAACCAACAAGTTGAAGAAAAAGGATGTTTTAATTCAATCTAAGCTATATACATAGGTTCACCTTACCCAAGTAGCATATACACGCTTGTTCAAATAACAAAAAGGTTGTATATGTATGCACGCACTTTCACAAGAGGAAAAGCACGTATGGGTTGGAAAATCAAGGAAATTTAGGATTAAAGAATACTAAGGGTCAATACCATGGTATTAGACCACAATATTGAGCAGAGTAATGGTTATTTGATCTCGTCCAAGAATACCACAGGCTCTAAGTGTTGTTTTTGTCCAGGGTATTGAGGAAGGCCAAAAACTATATACGGAGAAGAAGATCAAAGGACCAAGTGTGGAAGTGAAAAAGGGTTTCTCATGAATACTTCTATCTGAAGTATATTTTATGTTGTAGGGGCTATGATTATGATATGATCTGAGATATTTTGTGCACCTTGGATATAATATTGGATCAGGATCATGAGACCTAAAATGACTTATCATTGTATATTGGTTGGGCTAGATATGATTGCTTACGCATGTTTTCTTCTTTAAATGTCATGATCTGGGTATGCTTGAAGTCCAGAATAGTAGAAAAGTTGTAAGCTAATATTTGCAAATCTATACACTAGTTTACCTTGGTAAAGGCGCTTATACATGGACGTTTGACTCTTCTAAGTAGCGTATGTAAAAGAAAAGCCTGTTGTTCAGAAATGACTGATATATCTTATCAATGTTGTTGTTTTACTCCTGTCTGTCAATGAAGTCTTCTTAGATCTAAAGTAAAACTGAATTCATAAGGAGTTTGTGTCTAATTGATTGATTAAGTGAGAAGGGTCCTATGTAATTTCAGTCTCAAAATGAAAAATCATTTTAACAAAATGACAAGGCAAATAAAAACAAAGGGAAGAAGACTAATAGACATTGCCACTTTTGTAATCATGATGGCCACTTATGTAATCATGATGGCCACTTAGAATCCAAATGCTTTAAGAAGATGGAAGCCTTGGAAGTAGCAATGAAGAAGCATAACATCAATTTGGAGCACTCTTCAACTTCAACTTCATCTTCAGGAATAGCACTTTCTGCATGTGGTTGTCAAGCATCTCGGTCTGGTTATGCACTAAATATAACTCATTAGGTGAAGGTAAAAATGTTGAATTTTCACCTCACGATGTTGTAATTAAGGACCTAAGAGATCCTAGATAGATTTTAGCTACTAGCAATGCTAATGATTCTACAAGGTTGTATAAGTTTAACAACTTTGGGTCATCAAATCTTCCCTCGGTATTTGTTACTCATAATGATGAAGTGAGCAAACTTTGCCATGAGTGATTTGGTCACTTAAACTATTGCTCCGTTCATAATCTTTGTAAAGAAAATATGGTGACAGGTCTTCCAATGGTATCTTGCAGAGATGGTGTTTGTTCCGGATGTGTACTCAGAAAACGTCATCGGATAGTTTTGAAAAATGTACCTCTTGGCACGCCTCAGCCCCTTTACAGCTTGTGCATAGTGATTTATGTGATCTACTTCCAATTGTTTCATTCTCTGGACACAAGTATTTCTTAAATATAATTGATGATTTCTCCAGATGCACTTGGGTATACTTCTTAAAACTCAAAAGTGAAGTATTTAACATGTTCTTGGCCTTTAAGGCCTTTGTTGAAAAGCAATCTGGACATCAAATTCTTAAGCTAAGATCTGATAAGGGCGGAGAATATGTTAACAAAAAATTCACCAACTTTTGCACTGAGAATGGAATTCAAATGCAACATATTGTTCCATATACTCCACAACAAAATGGTGTAGCTAAAAGGAAGAATCACACCTTAAAGGAAATGTCTAATTGTATGCTTCAATCTAAAGGACTTAGCCTTAATTTTTGGGCAGAAGCAATTAATTGTGCAATTTACATAGTAAATCACACTCCTACTAAGGTCTTAAACAATATCACTCTAGAAGAAGCATGGAGCTTAATTGAACCAAATGTAAGTCACTTTCGTGTTTTTGGAAATGAAGCATGGGCCCATATTCCAGATGAGAAACATAAAGCTTTAGAACCTAAGAGTGAAAAATGTATTTTTGTTGGATAATCTAAAGATGTCAAAGGAGATAGACTTATTCCACTTAAGTCCAAAAATGTTATCATTAGAAGAGATGTAAAGTTTGCTGAAAATATATCGGCCTACGAACCTCATTCGGCGGATGTGCCACCGCTCTCTATCCCTTCTACTTCTGAAAATATTTCTTCATCAAATGATGACAGCAAGGATGACAATCCTCCCCCACCTTCTTAGGATCCTCCTTTAGCTACTCAACTTCCAAAATGGTTCCGTGCTACTCGAGATGCAGTAGGTGCTCTTGCCAATGATCCTACAAATCAGCAACGTACACGTTCTCAGTTTGATAGAGCCTCTTCTTTACTGGCTCAAGCTTCAATGAATTATGATCTTGACACCTTTGCAGAAGCTTCAAGCCATCCAAATTTGGACGCAGCTATGAATGAAGAATATCATTCATTATTGGCAAATGATACATGGGATCTTGTTCCTCTTTCAAAGGGACGAAAACTTTTTAGATGCAAATGGGTTTGCAGAACCAAGTATGGACTAGATGGAAAGTCGATAAACATAAATCTCATCTTGTTGCTAATGGTTTTTCACAAGTTGAAGAAATTGACTATACTGAAACCTTCTCCCCTGTTGCCAAAATGAACTCTATCTTCCTTGTTCTTTCCCTTGCTTCCTCTTTCAAATGGGAAGTCCATCAAATGGATGTTAAATCTTCCTTCTTGCATGGGGACTTACATGAAGAAATCTATATGGAACAACCTATTGGCTTTATACAAACAAACTCCATCCTTGTATGTCAGCTTAAGAAATCCCTTTATGGTCTCAAGCAAGCCCCTCAAGCTTGGTATCCCAAAATGGATAACTTTCTTTCAGAAACTGGCTTTTCTAGGTGTCATTCTAGCAATACTATCTACACCAAGAAAGTGGGAAAGTCCCTTATCATTCTTGTTCTTTATGTTGATGATCTTATCCTTACTGGTAGTGATCCCAACCTTATAAACCATGTGAAGTCCAACCTTAAAAAGAAGTTTGAAATGACAACTTAGGACACTTGCATTATTTTCTTGGTCTTCAAGTCTTGCAATCCAAGGAAGGTATTTCCCTTTCCCAGTCCAAGTATGCCTATGATCTTCTACACCATTTTCACATGGAATACTATAAGCCAGCCCCTTCTCCCTTTCAGTATAGAGCCAAACTTTCAATCACTTGTACTTCCCCTGAAGTTGATGCTACCTTATGCCATCAACTTGTAGGAAAACATTTGTATCTAACCCATACTCGTCCTGACCTTTCCTTTGTTGTTGGCCTTATTGCTTGGTTTATGCAAAACCCACGTGAAATTCATTGGAAAGAAGCTAAAAGAATAATTTGTTATTTTCGAGGTACAATTCAGTTTGGGATTCATTATAGTGCAGAAGCATCTCCTCTGTTGGTTGGTTTCACTAATTATGATTGGGCTGGTGACCCTGATGATCGGAAGTCTACTGCAGGTTATGTGTTCACTCTTGGTTCAGGACCTATTACATGGGCTTGCAAGAAACAAAGTGCCATTTCTCTTTCTTTAGTAGAAGCAGAGTATCGTGGTGCTGTAGAAGCTAGTAAGGAAGCCCTGTGGCTTCGTCAAATCCTATCAGAGTTTGGCTTTCAGCAGCAGCATCCAAGTACACTTTGGTGTGATAATTAAAGTGCCATTCAACTATGCAAAGATCCAGTCCAATATCATCGTAGCAAACACATTGAACTTCACATGCACTTCATCAGAAAGCTCATTCACAACCATGTTCTTGAAGTGCAATATTGTTCAACAGATGATCAAGTTATAGACATCTTTACAAAGGCTCTCATAGAGGCGAAGTTTACTAAACTTCAATTTATGGTTGGAGGTAACGAAGTTGTCACTAAGGGGGGATAGGCTCTAGTGCCTCCTTCCTTCTCCTATTGTGTCATATTTGTACATCCTTCAATCGTATCCCAAGTTGTTCTTAAGGGGGGATGCTAGGATATTCTAACACATAGGAAATAGTTAAGTATAACTTGGTCTAGTGTAGAGTTAGGTAAAGTGTGTTTCTTTACTATGTACTTTTGTAACTTACAATCCAACGGTCGTGATATGTTCTAGACATGAAGTGATCTAGCAGTTCATTCTCTCCTCGATATTACCGAGACTTGATCCATGCCTTAACACCCGATTGGTCCATGATCTCTATTTAAAGAGCATGGAGGATCACTTGTAGGTTAACCGTTCATGAGAGAATCTTATGTGAATGTTTCTTTTTTTATTAATAAATTGCCTAAAGTGGTCGCGTTGGCTCAAGCGGTGCACTGTTTCCCTCTTTAAGGGTTTTAACCACGTCAAGAATACTGGTGCTGACTTGAGGAGCTGACCTCTCCTCCAAGGGTTCTTTCTTGTTCCTGCTGAAAGGAACTGGCAGATGCTTCCATGCTCGATGGGCCCATGCCTAATGATTGCCCAATAGGCATTTCTTCCTTGGAGAGGGGATTCATTCTCTGCCTTTTCTCCCCTTGATTTGTGGATGTGGTGAGGGGAGTCTCCTGCTCTCTATCCCTCTTCTTTCCCTCTTCTTCTTTCTGTGGAGTTTGCAGCACTGAGGCCTCCACTGTCTTTTCTTGCCTAGGAGGCACATTCTCTTGAGCCTGTTGCTCAGTGGATATTGGGGCTTCAGCTGTTTATCCTTGCTGCATTGGCTTCCCCTGTTTTTTCCCTTTTTCTTGATGTTCTACTTGCTTTTCTGCTTGCTGTTCTGCTATAGGAGGTGGTTGTTCCTGCTCCATCTGCTTCCCTTTATCCTTGCTTGATTCCTGTTGAACAGTTCTGGTTGCTTGCTTCTGGGCTGTAGAGGATGAGGCAATTGCTCCAAGTTGCCTTTGATAGGAAGAGGAAACCTGCCCACAAGTTTCCAAGTTAGCCTCTTTCTCAATATTCTTTGCTTCTCTTTGTAGCATTTTCTCTCTAGTCATTGGCTCTTCTAGAGTGCCCTCTTTCCAGCTTAATGAATTGGCATATTTCTCAATATGAGGCAGTCTCACATGAGCATAGCCACCCAATTTGTATTTTACCCTCCTGAGGGAAATGAAATGATTAGGGTCATAAGGTACCCATCGGAAACTGGTTTGCAGTTTGAGGGTCTCTAGGATCAAATCTGCTTCCTTCCATCCTTCCTCCCTTTTGTTGTATAGAAATGGGCCTAGCTGGTTCCTTTCTTTTAGTTGCAACTTCTTGTTTTTACTGTGGAAATGGACAAAGTCTGCATTTCCAAACTGCCTAAAATACTCTAAGGCAAAAAGTCTTATAGGGACATATCTTGGCAGCCTATAAGGGTTCAACTTACAGCCATATATTCTGATTACTGTATGGTGTTGGTAAAAGTACCAATCACCAATGCTGTAGGCCTTTGAGAGGTGAAG
>APFE030731466.1:169830-182186 GCA_000404065.3 Pinus taeda | reverse complement strand
TGGAGGATGATGTTGGGTCAGAACAATTGGTTGTAATCCTCTTGCTATTCTTGATATTAATAAAGCTATTCAAGTTTTCCTCCACATTCGTGTATGTTTGTTTGTATATGCATTTGTGTGGTTAATACATATCTTGTCCTGTGTTGTTTATGAATATAGATCTATGTTTTTCAATAGTATTATGTTGCTTTGATTCCACAAGTGCTCTCTGATGCTATGTAGACAAAGAAGGAGTGGAAAAGATCTATCAAGAAGGAGAGGAACTGAGCAAGGAACCAAGTGCAAGACAAATGTTGGTGTCCTTTGTTCCCCTCTTGTCTATTTTTCATAAAGGAAAATGAAAGTAGTTTTAACTTGTTTGTTTCTAAGATAGCTACCAGTCTTAGTGGGAATAGTAGCTCTAAGTGGACACTATTCCCGGTAACAGTGCATATCAGGAATCCATAACTGGAGGTGGGGTAAGTGGTGGATTTAAGACAAGGACTGGGATATTCGATATACTCAAAGGGGGATTAACGATAGCTTGAGTGGTGTGAACAATATGTGAAGAAGAAGGCAGAGGGTGAGAGAGAGTTTGAGTGGTAGTAGATGCAATGGAAGTATTTTGAAAATTAAAAGATGGCCTATGAGTCTTGTTGTGAACCCAAGTGCTTATGTTTGAACAAAGGTTCTGAAAATGATCAAGATTATGAATAAGTTGTGACCTTGATTTATTGCGTGAAAACAAGTCTTCAATAGGGTTATGAAGAGATATAGAGGAATCAACAACTTTTTGATCAATCCAACTTAATGATTTACTACGAAATAAACTCTGCTCAAAATTAATATCAAACTTAATGTCTTGTAAAGTGTCTAACCTTCCCAGGATTAAATTAACTCAAGGAATGAAATCCTCACTTGATTGTTCTCTAGCTAAACTAGATTTCTCTACAACTTTCTTAGATTTTTGCTCAATTTTATGAGGATCACTCACAATGGTTGGAGGATTCAGATATGGATTGGATCCGGTGTACTTTCAGGAAGACAATATGTCTAATTTTGAAAATTAAGATATTTCTTTACAACTTTCCAATTCATCCTATTAAACTCTAAAACTCATCATCCACAAACTTAAGAATTCAAATTAAACATCTTATTGGGATGATTAATTTCTGATCATTCTTCCCCAGTATGGTCGCCACTGTGTTATCTCCATAAGGATCTCAGCCAAGATGACTAGATCAAGAAAATGATATTAAGCTAGGTATAGTAGCACAAGGTTTGATTTTATTTTGAAGGGTTTTGCTAGATCGGGAGGAGCCAAACAATTAGGGAAAGTAAATTAGGTCAAAATTGTAGGGTTTTCAATGGGGAAAGGTAGGCATAAGGCTCAACACTCTAGGGTTTCATGGGTGAGGTGATTCAAGGCAAGTGAGGAGCTAGAAAGAGCATGTACGAAACATGGATTCTTCCTAAACTAAAGAAAACATAGAGTGTGAATATTTTCCCAAACCAGAGCATAAATATTATGCATTCTGCCTATCAACTTGAAAACACCCACTTCAAAAAAATGAAATGATTGATGAAGTACACAAAACATTTTAAGAAATGATCACAATAGGAAAAACTAAACTGAACATCACACCACATGGATACCAAAGAAATAGCTACAACTTTTCATTAATCTCCTGCTGAAAACTGATACAAAATGATGTTTACTCAAAGCCTAACCATCCAACTGAGTCCAACCCTTTGCAATGAGAAATAAGAAGAAGATATAGACATTTATTCAACCTACTCCCATCCTCACGGGTCGAATCCCTAATTTGAGGAACTAATCCATCAAAAAATGAACAAGAAATTGGAATCTAGGCAATCTAACAACTTACCTCTAAAAGAGAGGAAACTGATTCATTTGTCCTCAAGATAAATTTTGATGTAATGAATATACCCTCCAATAACTACTATTGATCCTATTTACATGCATAGTCACCGTTTACATTAGTAAAAAAAACATCCATGAGAGAAAATCCAATATTACAGTCATGGAACAGTAAAGTGAAAATTTAGTACGAAATTGTCCTATGCATAGCGCCCAAGCTCTATGTGCAACACTTTTCGCAGGACCATTTTGGAGGTCTTCCTAGTGTCCAAATTGAGTTCTAAAGCCTGTCTTGTGTACTTTCCAAATCTACCTTTATTTTTCCATTTGGAGTTGATTGGACCCCTCAAAAATTGATTCTCCCAAGACTTATTCTATGGCTCAAAAAGAGGGCAGAAAGGTCATTCTTTGGGTGTTTTTTGACCTTTTGGTTGACCAGTTTTGCTCGAAAAGCTTAGAAAATGCACAGGGTACATATAATCATCATTTTAAATCAAAACATGTAGACCATTTCCTGTTTGGATGCCCCTAGGAAAAGTGCAGCGCTACTGGTGCTGTGTATAGAGCCAATTTTTCTGAGTCAAAAATTGCAAAACTCTTCAAAAAGGAAAAAATTCTAAAAACCTACTAAAAATTTGTGGAGAACACCACCATCAAGTGTCTGGCTTAGCCATGGAAGCTTCAGTAAGCAACCTAAGCCTATCACCCTCCTTTTTGCATTTGAGTGCTTGTTTTAGCCTTGTATTCATTTGCTTGTCTCTTATGTTCCAAATCTTGTTCCAGGTCCTGTAATTGCGATCCATGTGCTTAATGATTTGATTATCCCTGTCGTCCCTTTCTAGAATATTTTCCAAATGAAAATTGACCCTATCAAGCCATGTTTCTCTCTGCTCCTCCATCTCCTTTTCAAGCCCTTATTTTGTATTCAAGGGGACTGGGGTTTCCTCCTCTTGCATTACTAACTTTCCTTTGTCACCTTGCCTCTTTTCTTTGAGAAGTTCCAGCTCCATGAAGACTTGTTTTTCACTTAGCTACTTGTTATCTTGCTCAAGGTCTATAATGACATACTTATCTCTTGCCAAGTTGTCCATCAATGCTTGGATCTGTGCATATTTTTCCCTTATCGTTATATTTTCATTTGTTGCCTCATATTGAGCCTCCAAGTTGACTATCTCAATGCCATGATGAATGTGTGGTTGCTCTAGTCCATCATGTTCCATCAAATCAAATTCCCTTTCCTCTTCTCAAATTCCCTATTCTCTTAATCGTTGAGGATTTCCTTCAGCATCTTTTCTTTTCCTTTATGCACTTGCTACACCTATTTTACCTGTTGTATTGATGAAGAAGGCAAAGCCCCTTCCACAGTTTGTGGAGAAAGAATTTGCCTATGAGTTGATGAACAAGGCAAGGCCCCTTCCACATCAAGTGGAGTAAACACTTGCCTATCTGCTGCAAACAACTTTCTAGCTCCTCTCTAATATGCTTTTTAGGTTTCTGGCTTTCAACAACTTTAGTCTCTTTAGTCTTCTCACTTTTTTTTACTTTGGCACTGTTGGAAGCACTTTCTACTTCATGGGGCACCGGTGGAGGAATATGAGGACCATTGAAGATGTCATTGGCAATTAATGTATCCCAGGAGATGTTTACGAGGTTGAGATAATGTAGCACAATCATCTTAATCAAGGAATAATGATAGATACTACTCATTTGTTGGGGGTATGGCTTTTTCTGTACAATGTAGGCAATCTTCTCAATTTTCCTGAATAAGAAATATGGGATGTTCATTAGTTTCACTCTTGTGAAGTGCATAATAAGCCTAATATGATAGGGGTACAATCTGGAAAATCTGCCCTCACATGTAAAATGCTTCATAATGATCCTCATTAAGGGGCATACTTGTCGTCAAGGAACATAAAAGGAAAGGTGCTCTTCTTTTCATTCATGTACCTGGGTTTAATGTATGGCTCATAGTAGTGCTCATCCAAAACTTGTGCTTTATACCATTTCCCCACCACATTTGGAATCCTTGTAGCATCACCAATGATGGAGGGTGAAACTATAAATGTCACCCCGGGAAGAGTTACCTTATTATCACAAAGATTGGCTACAAAAACCTGGTCATCTGAGGATGATGTTGAACTCTTTGTAACTATTGACAAAACCAAAAACACCCTAGATGCATAAAACGAGAGATAGTTATATGAGAAACTTGTAACTCTCTGATGTTTGATCGTTCCTCTCTGATAATTCTGCCTCTCTTATGTGGTTTTATCTGATGCTAATGTTCACCTCCCATGCTTTCACTGCCATTATTTTCCTCCTCCTCATAATCCGTATCCTCTTTATCCATGTCTTTTGAATTTGAAATTTTGAAACCCTAAAGAAGGTAATCAAGAAGTGAGTTGTGGTGAATAGGGATAGGGGAAGGGGAGAGGAGTTTGTGTAATGTATGATGAGATATGTATGATGTGAGAGTGAGAAGGATGATATTTTTTGGTAGGGACTGTTTAGTAAATAGCGATTTAAGGATTTTGTTTTTGGGATTAGGGTATAGGGGATAGGTGTATGGATTTTGTTTGGGGGATTACGGTAGAGGAGATAGCGGTCGAGGGATTTGACAACAGAATGTGGGAATAAGGGATATGGTAAGCAGGGAGGGTTTTTTAGGAAATCTAGAGTTTGAAAATTTAGATAGCAAACAAACTTCAAAATCATGAAATGAGTGCCAAGAGGATAGCTCAAGGAGTGTCCTTACTTTTTTAGAGGCTCTAGACAAAAAAAGAGTGATTTAGATGGTTGATAAGGTGGTATTGGTGTTTTCTGACCCTATTTGTAGCGACTTGTACAGGTGTGTAGTGCTCCGGTTGTATGCACAGATCCGTGCAAAAATACACTGGCAATTAGGCTCTATGCGCAATGCTCTATCTATATGTGCAACGCTCCCTCCTCTATGTGCAGTGACTCCACAATATTCCCTATGCACAATGCTCCCTACGTTATGCACAACACCTCCTGCTCTATGCGCAGTGCCTTCTCTTTGCTCAGCCACCAATTGTCTTCAACTCTCTTATCCCCTTCAACTCTCTTCTTTCTCTTTGTCAAATGAATATGATGAATTTGAAAATGGATTTTGAAATCTTATATAGAAGATGATTTTGATTTTTCTTTAGAAAAAACCCACTTTATAATTTTTTTTTTGGAACTTTTACTTTGGCTTCAAATTTGTGTTTCATGCTTTTCTTTCTTTATCTCTTTTCAAGTGGATGATGCTTTGGTTGAACTGATTTCTTCAATGGCTTAATTTTCTTGCAGCAAGGAGAAATTCTTGGGCAGCTTATGGGAACACTTGTTACATGAAATGGTTTGAATTACATCAAAAAATATGAATCAACTAAAATACTATGTTTTCATCTCAAAAACATGTGTTTGAGATGAAAATTACATCAGTGACATAAGATCTTTGTACGATAACCATGACTTCACTCTTTGTTTATTGGTCTTCGTCATACCTTTGTTGCCCTTTATGTACACTTGAAATTATGCTTTCACCTTGGGAATGGACCCTAAGACCTATTGCAAAGACCTTGGAAACGAACCCTAAGACTTAATGGAAACATAACTACTTTGACTCTAAAAATAACATAACTGAAACCATAATTGAATGCAACATGGAGATGGGTCAGCAAATGTACCTCATGAGAGAAAATATGATTTTTTGAGAAGAATACAACCATCAGTGAACCATTTTGGCATGACCTAGTGGAATGATCAAAAATTTAGCATGAGACACACAAAATAAAAATGCAAAGAGAAGATTTGATCCCTGATGGAAGTATGCATATACTAACACTAACATCAACAAAGGATATTAACAATATATGGAGTGGTTCATGAGCATGTCTGTAGGATGGAGACATTCTCGAGGTTGGTTTTTGCTAGAGTAAATGAAATACAATCAATCAAACATATTTTTGGTTTGGTTTTTGTTGGATGAGTGAGTAAAGTCCAATTTGATAGTAAGTTGTTGCAAACTACATAAATACACAACCATGTTTATTAATAAGGTTTTTGGTGATAATCACATCAAAATTCATTTGTCAACTCATTTTGAACCAACAAGTGTGGTTCATCGTCACGACGAGAACCACACTTGTTGGTTCAAAAGACATCGATAAATGAATTTTGATGTGATTATCGCTGAAAACCTTCTTAATAAACTTGATATGAAACATAAGCCTAAATTCAATAAATACACAAGCATGCTTAGAGAATCTTGTAATAAAAAGTCAAAACTTAATTCTAAATTCCATGAGAACATAACACACATAAAGTAATAAAAAAATAAACTGCAAATGAAAATTAAAAAAAATGAGCTATTGAAAATATAAATACTTTATTTCGAGTGAACTGAGACAAAGTGGTATATGAAAAATACATAAAGGAGGATGCCAAATGTAATGAGCCTTCAACAATCGTCTAGTTGAAGGTCCAATTTTCTTCCTTTGCATAATAATTCCATTGCATAAATATCCAAAGTAATCAAAAGCTCTCATTTCTCAAAGAAATTTTTGGAACCCTGCAAGTTGAGGAATCTTGGAAACAAATGGACATTAAAACCTACCAGACACAAAACCACATTCTCAAAATACAAATATAAAAAAGCTCTAGACTAGGGAAGAAGGATGTAGTAACTTTCATAATGATCCATATTTAAATAGGAATGCAACACATTATAGAAATAACCATAAATACAGAGATGCAAGATAAATAATACTTCATTTCATTAATGTAAAATACTAAAATATGCTTATAAACAGAAATGGAAATAAACCAGTTGGGGCGATGGTAGCTTATCTCTAAGAAGAGATGTGGCAGTTACATGCCTCTGAACTATCTTACAATGAGGCTTGAAGGCCTATTTATTGTCGAGAAGCAATGGAAAACCCTAAACATCCAAAAACCTAACCCTCGGAGATGAAACATCAAACTGTGGACCCCTTTTCGGGTAAATTGGTACATCAACTTCCCGGGGTTGTAACTTTGGCATATGATCTTTGTTTGATAGACACAATAGCTCGCTAGAAATATCTATTTGAGTAATACAACTTCGGGAAGAGCAACATCAGTCCATCACCCTAAGTAGCTGCTGGTTTTCCCAAAAAACGTCGTTTAGGACCTCAAAATCGCTCTGGAAGTTACAGACCTGAAAAATTGCTAAAAATAGTAAATTGTGCCACAATGAAGGAAACTAAAAAGCTAAAAGAGACTATTGTAGGGTTCCATGTGGGACAGGTGGGTGGCCAACAACATCCACTTGGATCATTCCTCCTCCATGAGATGAGGAAACCTTTGCTGAACTTGGTCCCCGGTGAGCTGTTCTGCAACCTCTGTTGTGTCTAGTGATGGTGGAGAGCATGGTTGATGATAGTCCACATTGAACACTTGGTGCAAGCAAAGGAATGGGGGAATCATGTGCTCCAAAGCATTGTTTCCCACGCCATTGGTAATGGTGTAAGGACCATATCGGAGTGGTAGGAGCTTATGATGGGATCTTTTAAGGCATTCTTTCTGTAGATGCAACTAGACTTTGTCACCCACCTGAAATTTTTTTGGATCATGTCGCAATTTATACTTGGAACTTTCCAGAATGAAGTAGTGATAGATCACTCATTGGGTAGAGGTTCTCTAGAAGTCATATCAGCCAAATTATTGACCTGACAATGCAACGATACCCCTGTGGATGAGGAGAAGATGACCGTATCCCATTGTTGTCGCTGCTGCTCGGAGGAACCCTTCACAAGGGTCATGGATGTGGAAACAATCTTTGCCCTACTTTGGAAGCAAACCAAACAGAAAATAAACTTCCTAGTCTATTAGATGAGCTTGCTACATTTCTTAGTAGTGATTAAAGAGGTGGCGGTAGGTGGGGCTACCTCCGCTGTCATGTACAATAAATTACCCAAAGTAATAATAACAATGCAAGGCCTTGACTCATACACAACATGTCGCCTGCATAAGTATGGTTTTCCTAATAGTACATCAAAAACATCAAGTGGTGCAACATCACAAAATACCTCATCTATGAAGGGCTTGATGTTGTAGGGAAGG
This sequence comes from Pinus taeda, assembly GCA_000404065.3. NCBI lineage: Eukaryota > Viridiplantae > Streptophyta > Pinopsida > Pinales > Pinaceae > Pinus > Pinus taeda. The sequence continues at coordinate 174,217 of APFE030731466.1, read as the reverse complement.
CGACACTAGTGGCGGACTCAGAGATCTCGTCCTTGGTGAAGCCACTGGATATTGTATGGCTACAGATGTGGTGTAGTCATTAGGCCAAACCACTTCATGACCTTTGCTGAAGTGAGGTTTTTTTGGCTCCCACTATCAACAATGAATTGCAGCAGTGAACCCTTCACCCACATCAGTGAGTGTAAAAGAAGGTCCCCTCCTTTGGATCTTCAAGCTCATTCTTCTAGACCTTGTCAGTGGCAATAGTGATGCTGGGCTTCACATCAATGATTTGCTTCCCTTTTTCATTCCCCTTGTCAGGTTCTTACTCAGGGTCGGAACATGCATCTCATTTTGAGGGCTTCAACTTGGCCACTAGTAACTGCTTGGTCCGACACTCATTTATGTTATGAGTGGATCTCTTATGGAACTCACACCACTTTCTTGTGTCCTTATTTGAATTTGTGGTGTTGTTCTTTTCTTCTGGCTTCGATGGGTTGTCTTGGGTCACCCCGCCTTAGCTTTATCCTTTGGTGTTTGGATTAGCAGATCCAAAGTCTCGCTTATTTTGTTTAAACTTCTACCCCATCTTGACAGTGTATCGGTATGCCTTACTGAGTGAGGAGATGTCTAGGAACTCCATCTCATCCTGGATGTACATGCGTAGGAAACTATGATATTTGAGTACCAGATGCAGCTCAGAATGCTTGATACCCAACATTGTGCAAAGGGTATGAAAAATATTGGTCAACTCTGGCATGTCTTGGTCCCTACCCTACCACATCATGGTCCACTTGATGTATTTGTCCTCATAGCTCTTGACAGGGTAGCACTGCTCCTTGATGGCATCCTCGAATGAATTACAAGTGGGTGTGGCCGAAAACAATGAGCATGTACTTTCATCCTTCTACTCGCAGTAGGCTTCCCAACAGTCCTTGATGTGGGGGACTATTTTGAGAAGAGAGAAAAATAATATTTTCTCGACTGGAAAAATCATGAACAGAAAAATACCTTTCTTGCAGATTTAACCATTTATCTATGGCATCTATGTCTATGTGACCCTTGAATATGGGGATTTCAAAATTAATTTGTACCTTAATGGGTGTGGCATTTCTAGAGTAGCTGTTGGAAGTCGATGTGTTACCTCTGGGTAGCCACTGAAGGAACTGGGAAAAGTTTTCCATCATCGCATTCCTTTGTCGCCCAAGGGCTTCTTTGAGAAAGATTTTGATAGTATTTCTTACCCCCTCATCTTTCTTTTCATCCACCATGGGAGGCCATCAGGATTTGCGAGGTTGGACTTGCAAAGGTTTGACCAGTTCAATCCCTAACTCCTTATATCTCGACCTTGTTAGGAACATGCAAAGAAAAATAGAGAAAAAGCAGACAACTTTGATACCACTAATATGGATTTAAACGTGAATCCAACACATTACAGAAATAACCATAAATACAAAGATGCAACAGAAATAGTACTTCACTTCATTAATCTAAAATACTAAAATATGCTTACAAACAGAAATGGAAATAAACCAACTAGTGCGATGGTAGCTTATCTCTGAGAAGAGATGTGGTGACTACATGCCTCTGAACTATCTTACAATGACACTAGAAGGCCTACTTGTTGTTGAGAAACAATGAAAAACCCTAAACATCCAGAAACCTAAACCTAGGATATGAAACACCAAAGTGTGGGCCCCGTTTCGGGTAAAGTGGTACATCAACTTCACGGGGTCGCAACTTTGGCATATGACCTCTGTTTTTCACACACAATAGCTCGTTAGAAATATCTGCCTGAGGAATAAAACATTGGGAAGAGCAACATCGGTCCAAGGACCCACGTTGCTCCAATTCTTTTGAGAAAATATCGTTTAGGGCCTGAAAAGGGCTCCGGATGTTCAGGACCCAAAAAACTGCTAAAAATAGTCAATTACGCTACAATTTAGGAAATTGAACAAATGAAAGAGATATTTGTAGGGGTCCATGTGGGATAGGTGGGTGGCCACCAACATCAACTTGGATCATTCCTCCCCCCTTAGGATGTAATGGTCCCCGTTGCATTGAGTTCCTCCATGAGATGATGAAAATTCTGTTGAACTTGGTCCTCGGTGAGCTGTTCTGCAACCTTTGTTATGTCCAGTGATGGTGGAAATCATGGTCGATGAAGGTCCACATTGAATACTCTGTTTAAGTGAAGGAATGGGGGAGAGATGTGCTCCAGAGCATTGTTTCCCACAACCTTGGTAATGGTGTAAGGACCATATCAGAGTGGTCAGAGCTTTTGATGGGATCTTTTAAGTTGTTCTATCTGCAGATGCAATAGAATTTGTCACCCACCTAAAACTTGTGTTGATCATGTCACTATTTGTACTTGGAATTTTCTAGAATGAAGTCACGATAGATCAGCCCATTAGGTAGAGGTGCTGTGAAAGTTAGATCCGCTAAATGCTTGACCTAACAGTGTAATGGTACCCATGTTGGTGACAAGAAGATGATTGTATCCCTCTATTGTCATTGCTGCATGGAGGAAGCCTTCATGAGGGGGTCATGGATGTGGCGATGATCTTCCCCTTACTTTGGGAGTGAACCAGACAAAAAATAAATTTCCTAGTCTCAGAGACGAGCTTGTTGCACTTCTTAGTGATGATTAAGAGGTGGTGGTAGGTTGAGGTGCCTCTGCTATCCTGTATAATGAATTACCTAAAGTAATAGTAACAGTGCGAGGCCTTGATTCACACACACCGTGTCTCCTTGATAAGTATGGTTGGCCTAATACTACATCACAAACATCAAGAGGTGCAACATCACAAAATACCTCAGTTGTGAAAGGCTTGATGCTATAGGGAAGGCAGCATTGGTGGCAGACTCAGAGATCTCATCCTTGGCGAAGCCACCTAATATTGTACAGATGCGGGTGTGGTGTAGTTGCTAGGCTCAACTGCTTCATGACCTCTACTGAAATGTGCTTCTTTTGGCTGCCACTCAACAATGGATTGCAGCGGTGAACCCTTCACCCACTTCTCTAAGTGGGAAAGATGCTCCACCATTTTGAATATACGCCTGCCCATTACCTGCAAAGCTTTGTTGCTCAGGTCCTTGGTAAGCTTGTTGGAATTGTGGTTGTTGATATTGCACTAGCCATGGCTGTGAGACCATTTGTTGTTGCCCAATACTGGATGTTTGACCAAGATGAGGTGTTATAGTACCCATTTGAGCCTAGGTCGCTTGAGTTAAGGATCTGCTACACGATGGTTGTGATTGGGTCGTGGAGACAAGAGGTTGTAATTTTTTGGCAAATGTTTGTCTAGGAGCACAACGAGCTCACGCTGCGCTTCTTCCTTAGGTCTCCAAATGATGGAAAATTAGAGTTTTTGGAAAAAGTATGACCCCATCTCAAAACCCATTTGCCCACTTTCCTAGTCTGGGGTTCAATGTTTTAGAAATTTGCAAAAAAGAGGCCACAAATCACCTTTCTGCCCCTATTTTTGCATTTCAGTGTGCACCTAGAGACACCTTGGGAGAATGGCCATATCTCAACCAAAAATGGGTCTTTTTGAGTGCAAAAAATACTCTAACGACATCTAATCTCTTCCAAATTTCCATAACAGAATCCATATCTGAATTTGGGCTTCAGAAAGGCATTCAAAAATGGCTTCCAATATCTTGCTATGCACCTAGAAATTTGTTATATTTTTGTAAAATTTTCACTGTATAACTTTTTGTAATTACCAGTTTGACTTTGGTAAAAGTCAAAAGGTTGAATTAGATGAATGTGAGGGATAAAAGTAAAAGTAAATAATGGATGGTTAGTCTTTCTAAGATATTTTGAGGTAAATTTGACCTCATTTATGAGAAAGGTTGGAGTCAAAGTTAATTGTAGAAGTTGTTTTTAACTTCCCTAAAAAGTAGGGTTTGGTTAGAACACCTCATGAAATAGTTCCTAGAGTCATGGATTCAACTCGTGAGAGTGGGAAGATGTTGTTTTGTTATTTATGTATATGTTTCTTAGTGATAGAATGGGTTGGATTTCATAGGAGAGAATTATTGTAGCTTGTACTTGGACATTTTATGGAAATTAAAGGACACAGTTTGCAGCTATTATATTGGAATTCATGTGCAGTAAGTCTTGGATGTTGTTTTTTCTTTGTTATAGATTTATATGAAATATATTAATCTTATATTTCCATTCATCAAATCTTAAATGGTTTTCTTTACAATTTATAAACGAAATTATTTTCTTAAAGCTCTGTTTTGATAGAAAATTCATTGTGTGTTACTTTCTTTCTTGTGTAATGAATTCGTGTTTCATTTTCATTAATACCTTTTTTGTTGGGTCCCTATAATACTAGTGATTACCCCATTACTATTGTAGTTATACCCCTTATTAATATTGTTGTGCCCCTATTGC
>APFE030731466.1:74619-164453 GCA_000404065.3 Pinus taeda | reverse complement strand
TCATTTGAATCATCGAAGAATTTTTCATTTATGTAATGTAAAGGAGGTTGCCCCCTTGAAGAGGCTGAATTCTAAGGCGTTGATCTTTATTTTCTATCTTTTCTTGAGCTGGTTTCATAACATTTTTCTTCTCCTGAACAATACACTGCACCGAAAAAACCTGAGATCCATCAGAAAAGTAATGCTACCTTTCTCCTTTATATCTTTGATGTTGTAACCATTTGATCCTCTAACCTAGCTACCTGGTTTTTCTCCCTTATCCAACAACAAAACCTTAAATTTTCCCAAACCCACCTGAACCTAGCTATCTAGCCTAAAATAATTTACATTCTAGTCATCTCTTGGCTATGATTTCATAGAGAGAGCCCTCTCTAGGCTTTCAGGGCTAGCTTCCAAACTAAAATCTTGATTTGTGGTTACCTCTGTCGATCTCCTCATCAGGCTGGGACATTGTGGAGGATAACAAAGGGCATGAAAACTAGGTAGTGCCAAGGTGTTCTAGTGAATGTAAGGTTCCCAAATCATGGAAAATTGTAATACTAGTTGTGAGTTCATGACTTCCAAAGTGTGACAATGCATTCCAGGGACTGTCAAGGAAACAAAATGGAGGAACAAGTTAAACTACAAGGAAATGAGCACATAATAGGGTTAATAAGTCATCAATTTACCTTTCCATGAGGGCATGCTAGGCACACCAACACTAGGTGCCAGTAGGTGCCAAGTGCCAAGTGTCAATGCATTCTAAGTGCCAAATACTCCTTCGTTTCTTCTCATATAGTTTCCAATAATTGTCTTAAATAACATTAATATTAAACCATGCTAGTGAATACCAAGTCATCTCAATGCATTCCAAACATGCTAAGACTTGCCAAGTTCCAACATGTGCCAAGTTTCAATGTATGTCAGGGTGTGTGATGCATGCTATGAAGTGGAATAGCATATAGAAGAGTGCTAAGGTGTGCTAGAGAGTGCCAACACATGCTCAGGAGTGTTAGGGATTACTAGAAAAACCCAAGGGAGCACTAGGTCAAATCGCATGGAAGTGAATGAATATGAGGATGTGTTGGGGAGTGTCAATGATTGTTAGCTGTCATGCCAACAAGGGAGTGAAAAGTTATGGTATGCATAGGTAAGGAATTCCAGGGAATATCTGGGTGTGTCAAGAAGTTCTCGAGTGTGCTAGGTAGTTGTGAGGTGTGCTAACATGTGCCAAATAGTGCCAAGGCATGCTGAGTGCTAATACATGCTAGTATGTGTAGGGTGCCAGAGTATGCCTATATGCATCAAGGAGTTTCAAGGAAACAAAAGGAATAACCAAGATAAAATGTAAGGAAATGAACACATAAGAGGGTTAATAAGTCGGGACATTATCTTTTTCAAAAGGGGCATGCTAGGCACACTAATAATATGTGCCAATAGATGCAAAGTGCCAATGTGTGCCAAGTGCTAATGTTTGTCAAGGTATTATTATGCCAGGGTGTTCTAAGGCATGATAGGGACTACAGGGCATGCAAAAACATGATAGAGGAGTTCTATACTATGATAGGGAATGCCAACATGTGCTTGGGCATCCTACTCATGTCAAGATTATCTAGGTACAAATATGTTCCAGGTACAAATATGTTCCAAGACATGCGAGGTGCCAAGGAATGTTAGTGTATTGTTCCAAAGCATGTTAAGGTGTGCCATAAGTGTTGAAGAGTGCTAGGTCTCTCCCATTAATAGAATTGACAAATCTTGATTATGTATTAAATAATATAGTTCTTACACACACTAGTGGAACTTTATTTAAAGGAAATTTTCTAGATAAATAACCTAATAGAGATGAATAATGTGTTGAATCATAGGAAAAACATATTCTTACGACTTGAGGGAAATGATACAAACTAATTACTTCTTAACAAATTGACTGACTATAACCACCACTATGACCTTGGACACATAATGAAAAATACTCCACAACAATGGTCTTAAATTATTACCTTTTGACAAAAAATATAGTAATAGATACATAGCATCATCAAAAAATCATTGGAATGATCAATGATGATGAATTTTTTTTACCGTCACCAAAACTAACCAAGAAGAGCATTGGTGAGGGCCAATAAAAGATCCTCACTAGAAGTGTCACCAAAGAAAAAATTAGTGATGGGCATTTAATGACCATCACCAAATGTGTCACCAAAGAGAGTATTAATGATGGGCCTTTACCGACCCTCACCAAAGGTGTCATTTAAAATGGCTTTGGTGACAAACCTTAAAAGGACCATTACTATATATACTTACAACAAGATTTTTTTAAAGACCGTCACCATATGCGACATTGATGAAGAACATTAAAGGTCCTTCACAGGCACAAAGTGTCATCAAAAACTCATTGGAATGATCAATGATGACGAACATTTTTTGTTGTCACCAAAATTAACCAAAAAGAGCATTGGTGAGGGTCAATAAAATTTCGTCACTAGAAGTGTCAGAAAAGAGAGAATTAGTGATGTGGCTTTAATGACCCTCACCAAAAGTGTTGCAAAAGACAAAATTAGTGATGGGTCCTTAATGACTCTCACCAAAAGTGATAGTGAAAATAGCTTTGGTGACAAATATTAAAGGACCATCACTATATACACTTACAACAACACTTTTTTAAAGACCATCACCATATGTGACATTGGTGATGGACCTTAAAGGTCCATCAGAGGCATGACCCTCACCAATGACCTTTTTTCTTGTAGTGTCAGAAGGAGACCTTGTATTGTTATACGACCAAGAGTCTGAAAAAATAGGATCGGGGAAGTTTGAGCCAATGTGGCTAGGTCCATACATCGTCAAACTTGTTCTTGCTAAAGGGGCCTATGAGCTAGTTAATTTTTATGGAATTCCCTTGGTGCAACCTAGTAATGGGTTTTGCCTTAGGAAATACTCTACTTAATTTTTTTTGCATAGTGCATTGTGTACATGTTATATATAGGTGTGATTGAGTTTATTTACAATGTGTTCCCTTCAAAGTTTACTACGATTACTGTTAATATTCTTTCCATTTGGTTTGCAGATGTCAACATCCCCAAAACCATATGTTAGTTATGCTAATGGTGCTATTTGTGGTACTTAGAACCTCTCCTATGTAACTTTGGATATATATGATATGAATGGTGAGTTAGTGAGTTTACAAGGGATTTGTATCAGTCAGTCTACAAATAACATTTTTGAGTATATCATAGTGATCGAATTATTGGCTGATGTTATTTCCCATGGTATCCACCATATAGTTATCACACTCAACTCATACCTTGTAGTATGACAATTTACTAATGCCTATTTAGTTATAAGTCCAACTACATTTCACATATTCATGAAGGTTCACCTTCTAGAAAGATATTTTTATTTCATCTAGTATCAACATATTTCTAGAAATATAAATATATTGACAAATGCATTGGCTAATCATGTTTTAGATAGAAATCTATGACACATGTACATAAAATTAAATACAAATAACATACATTCAAAGATATAATAGAAGGATAAAGAACACTGAAGAGTTACTATATATAAATAATATATAATATCATAATAAAAATACAATTATATAACATATATATACATATATATGTATACATATATATATATAATATAAAATATAGTATATGTATATAATGTAATTATATAATTTATAATATATATGTATAAATGTATATATAATGTAATTATAATATAATATAATAATATATATATAATTATATATATATATAATATATGACTGTGTGTGAGTGTTGTTGTGTGTGTGTGTGTGTGTACATATCAAAGTTTGGTTTTACAAAATTTGTACCCGAGACGCATGTGGCCACACGCCCTAAAATATGCATGTCATTAAAATATGGCTATAAGCCTCATAGTCAACTAATCATAGTGCTCATGGTAGCATGCCATTGCGTGAGCCATCTTGCACAATAGTCGAATGAAATAGCGAGGCACACCAATAGTATATCTCTACAGTCTCATAGGAAGCTTGTCATCCCTATTCTCAACCATACCATGGGTCAAGCCCTCCATGTGACACTCAACATTTATAAGGGTCTCAACCACATTGAGATTCTATAGTACCTCTTAGCTTGCTGCAACAACATCTACTATTACTAGTGCATGTTGTAGTTCTTTTACATGATGAATATAAGAAGAGTCTGCAAGTCGAACAGATCTAATATTTGCATGTGTACAAATCAATATTTTAGTATTAGATATATAAAAAAATCATAATAAAATTGTATAACTTAAAACATAAAAAATGGCCAAAATGTTTTACCTGTGGCACTCCATCACTCACCATCAGGAAGCACAAGCTCTCGTTCTCTATAAAAATCCATCCCTATGTATGGATAGTATTCTATCATAATGAGTTTCATGCACAACCATCTAAAGAAGATAGGTATGAAGCTCAATGATGATGGACCTACATGTTTGGACATAAGATCCCACCATCTCCTCATCCGTAGGAATCACATATCTACAGGCTTAAGTAATATATGTTGTGGCCCGAGCAATAGAATCCTTTCTAGGGTAAAATAATCCAATATTGATCCATAGCCAAAGCTTCTAATTGTCCATATTTCATGTTAGGTAGCTTCTCCTTTATGTTTACCAACACCCCCTCACTCTAGTTGAATACTTTCATATCTAGACATTTTAGAGCATACTTGACATGGGATCTATTCACCACATGTAGATTTCACTCCCAACCAATCTAATCATGATAAACATGATCATTCTTAAAGGAAAATGGACCACATCCTTGACGTCATTTTTTCCATCATTAGTTGATTTGGATCTTGGTCTGCAATGTGCATTGATGTATTCTTTGACTGTCTCTCCACCACTCCTTCAACCAGATAAAGAGATGGGGCCACCTCGCTTTGACAAACTAGGCAACAATTCTACTTTTATTCCCAACATATGTGCACCAAGTCTGAATGCCTATGCTTTAACATCTCATGCAAAGACATGATAGTTCAATAATTCCGTTTCTTGCCTTATACCAGGAAGCCATAAGAATTTTAAGCGTCCATAATATCTCAAAGCCTGGAATCCAGTAGGATCATTATTTGAAATCAAATATTGTTCCTCATGCTCTCTTTCCATCCATATCAAGTCATTTTGTTCCAATAGACACCTGAAACATCACAAGAAGGATCATTAGGACAAGTTTCATGCAAAACAATTGAGGAATTTTGACACAAATAAGCAAAACAAAATTGGGAATTTCACTCAACACACCCCCCCTAAGGGCAGACAATGTGTTGTAGCACTCTCCCTACTATAATGTTCTCATGTTCAATGCACCTTTCAACCTTCTAGGGGTGTGTTGGACCTAGGGTGAAGAATTAGAGCCCTAGGGTCTGCAAAAATTTGAAAAATATCTATGAAATTACAAAATGGAGCCATGAAAGGAAATAGAAAGGTTATAGCTCCTACCTAAAAATGATGCCACTTGAAATGATCCACTATATTGGTCACAATGATCTACAAAATATTGAGGGAAAAACACTCAGAATTGATTCTCCAAGACGTAAAATGTGCAATGATAAAAACGAGTTACGTTTTGCCTATTTTATGGTCATCTTAATCATTATTTTATTAATTTTTTAATGTTTTGACCTAAATGTGATTCACTTTTATCATGAAATAGGTATTTTTAATCTTTTGATGGTGTTTTGAGTAGGTTGACATTTTTTTAATGGATTTGGTGATGTTGGAATTTAAATGGGTCATTTTTATTAAAGAGGATATTTGTATCACTTTTTTGGGCTCTAGAAACCTACTAAAAAGGAACCCCCTCGAGTCTTCTTTTAGCTCTTTTCGAACTCCCAAAATATGAAAATGACGACTTGTCTTTTCAAACCCCTTAAAGTGAATGAAAATATGTCTACTCATTATAATTATAACCCTTTTATGGACTAAGATAGACTAATTACGAAAAATGAATACCTTATTTGAGCATGACTAAGAGGTTCTCCTGAGTATTATTTTTTGTCTTTTTTGTCTCAAGAGACTATTTATGAAAAGGAATCCTTGAGTTTTTCTTTTTAATGTTTTTTTTAAACTCTCTAGTCATGAAAAAGGACTCGAGTTAGACCTTCGCTGGGCTCATAAAAACATCCAACAATGATGGAATTGTCAAACATGAGAATGAAGAACCACTCCTTCTCAGGTTTCGCTAAATATACTCAGAGGTATTGATATGAGGGATTAAATTAGAGATCATGCATATGTTATTCTCCTAAATCTTGTTAAGAAATAAAGAGGTATTGAAGGTAAATGGTTCAGAAAATTTGGAAAATGGGGTACTCCACATATTAATGGTGGTGAGTCACTCTTGAACATGAAATTATTACACTTCATCTATGTGGTTGTTGGGTTGGGAAATATTCTTATATTTTGGTTCATCATACCATATAAAAGCCTCTTCTTTCAGTTTTGGGTCAATGTTCCCAACTCAATGAAGTGTTAATGAAATGTTCAAGAGAACTCATTCAGTTAATATTTACTACAGTACTCTTAAGCCTTCGTTCCATTTTTGTTGTTCTTGATACAGTTTCACATCAACATCATTCTGTCTCAAATCATGATACTGATTTCGTGTCGTTTATGAGGGGTACGCCAAGGCCCACCTGTGATAGGTCTCTTCCTGTCAACATCAACTTATTATCTAGGAAGTTAACTTAGAAACTCTTCCTTCAGTACCTTGGGACTTGTATACATCAATGGAAATTTTACTCACTCTCAGAACAAGTTTTTACCATTTTCCTTCAATTACTATTTTTGGTATTGTTCGAATTCAGCTCATTCATTCACACCATATGGATTTTACTATTGTACCTTGAGATCCATTAATGTCATCGGTGGTTTCTTTCACATCCTTAATGGCTTACATTATTGGACGATAATTAGATGGTGTCTACCATGTTTGACTCCAACTCCTTTATTCGCATGGTTAGAATTGTACATTGGGAAATTAAGTGGATGAGATAAAAGACCCCAAATCTAGGTCAATCCATACAACTTCTGATTTTAGGATTAATGCAAGATTACAAAGCATGATGGCTATGATCATAGAGACAATCATCCAAGTTTGGATCCACACTTGATCATCGGTGAACATGACTTCCTGATCATTGTACATGTAATGTTAGATTATCTTCTAAACATGGGTATGCATCCCTTAGAAAATATATCATGATGAAAATGTATTGTAACAAATGATGATCTCAACTAGTTATTCTTTCTCCAAAATTATCACAAGGTAAATAAATTCTTTCATCAGCCACTATTTCAGACTTTGCACTTTAGGGGGAATCTGTTGTAGGCCATTTTTTCATATATCGTTAACAGGCCTACAAACTAGATCAACTAATATCCATGAACACCTTGTCATCATCCCTACACAAATCCCTAAGCATGAATCTCCCAAATCCCTGAGTTTTTATTTTTGACTGGTTCATTTCAGTGCTTTAAAGGCCCAGTGCAGCATGTCCCTTTAGCGACATGTGTTTAACAGCATGTTTCCTAGTTATTCACCAATGTTGATCAGTAGTAGTTTGTCCTTTACTTGGGATGTGTTCATTCAAGAAGTTCGGGAAAAATAAAAATAAGCTCAAAGCTTCGTCTTCCAAAATCTTAAAAGAGTTTTCTGAACCATTTACCCTGGATAAGAACTTTGAATCCTATTTCACCCTACATTGGAGATTTAATTTCTTATCCCTTGATTTCATCCTCCCATATTGAGTAGATATGAATCCTAGATTGCTAAATGGATAAGAGTTCCTAAAATACCATCCCTCTCCTATAATCTTACAACCATCTGCAACCTTAGGGTTGGATTTTGGAGACTAATAATACCCTCATGTTGCTTCCTTGTTCCTAAGAGAGTTATCATCTTCATGCATTAAGGTGACATTCAAGTGTTCTTTCCGATAAGGAGGGACAAGTTAACTTGGGGATATCTCTACAATATCAGCTTCTATTTTTGGTTATAAAATCTCTCCTTTTCATATTAATACAAAGAGTATACCATTTTCCTATATCTGTTACATTATGTTTACAATTATATATTTCAATGATAAGTTGATCCATTGAATAGAGTGATTGGATAATGATGTTATAGATCTTTGGCTTATGTTGGTTGTATGCACATGTTCTAATTATGGAAGCCATAGCTAGAATTGGAGCTTACAAGTCGAGAGGAGAGAATAGGTTGTGACAGATCACAAGTAAGCATATTTCCATTCTCCAATTTCTCTAAGTGGAACTTTGTATTCTTTTTTTTCTATTGTTCTAGACCAAGCCACTAGGTCTGGGGAAGATACTTCTGCCCATAGTTATAAATTTTGCATAACAAGGGAGATTTCCTGGAGGATATGGACCTATACCTCATACAAAAATGAACTCAGAGATGTTAATCCAGCTAGGAGGAGAAACTCACAACACAAATGAACTATAATTAGAAACTATGAAACAATTACGAGAAGAGATAACAAACTTAAGGGCTGGTAACGAAAGGATGACATTGGAGAAGGAGAGAATCATAAAAAGTCTCTCAGATAGGAAAACTTATAGATTCAACCCAAATCTTAGTAAAAAATATGGAAATAGACTTGAGATGCGGTGAATAAGAGAGGAAAACCCAGAAGTCGAGGGAGGCAGAAACGACAACAAGGAGGAATCTGAGAATGACTCGGTAGATAGGGGAGCTAACATGCAAAAACTTGAGCTGCAAAGAGAATTCAAGAAAATTAAACCTCCAAATTTGATGGGGAAATGGAGGAAGCCATTGAAGCTTGGTTAATCAATATAAAAAAATATTTCCAGATCTATGAATATGATGATAAATTGCATGCCAGATTGACGATTAATCAATTACAAGGTAAAGCCACATTATTATGGGAAGAAATTAAAACAATATGAGGAATTAATGAAAAAGAGGTGACTTGGGATAATTTTCAAAAGCACTTCAAAGAAAAATATATAGCAGAATGATTTTATGATGACAAGGAAAAGGAGTTTCATGACTTAAAATTGGGACAATAGTCTATGGATACGTTTGTAGCTAATTTTACCTCCATGTTGAGATACGTACCCTATATTTGGGAATAAAAATCTAAGGTATAATGATTTATGAATAGCTTACTAGACTTCATGAAGGAAATGTTGTATTTTTATAACCAAAATATGATGGACAAAGTTATTACGAAATTCTCAAATCCATTATCAGCATATGAATCAAAATCGGGAAAGTGGCAAAGGGTGGGAAACTAAAAAGGGCCAGAAGAATTTCTAGAATAATAAGGATATTAGACCTATAGGAATCAATACTGCACATAAAAAATAGTCAAGTGGACTCCTAGGATGGAATTAACCAAAGCCTAGAGTACAAAATGAGACTAGGCACACTGAAGCACCAAGTAAACCAAAAAATCGTTAGCCTCATAAACCACCCTTGCAATGTTGTGGTTTTGGGGAGCCCCACTATTATAAAAATTATCCTCACCATACTAAAAGAAAGCTAGCTGCACATTTTCAATTAGCATCTGTAGTGGGAGAGGTGCCAAGGTGAATGTTGAGAATTAATGCTTCCTTAGAAGATCATTAGGCTGAATACCAACCTGTAATGGTAAAATTCAAAGGTATTATGGGTAAGCATTATGTCTCTATTTTGATAGGCATAGGTGCGATTCCATGTTATGTCAGTATAAAGATAGTCGAATTGTGTCATTTAAAAGTGTTAAATTTAAGAAATTGTGGCTAGTTAAACTAGCCATTGGGGCAGAAAGAAAGGTGACTGCTAAGGTAAAATATTGTCCTATTGAAATATGAGGGTAGTAGATTCAAGTGATTATAAAAATATTTCCTTTTAAGACCCTATGATTTTCTCATAGATATGTCTTTGTTAAAATGACATTGGTTCTTAGTGAATTGTAAGGACAAGACTATTAGTTTCCTCACTAATGAAGATGTTAGAAAAGAGATCCAAGGTATTAAGAGAATTATTAAGCTACAGCCTATCACAACTAACCAGTTAATTAAATGCATTTAAAGGGCTATCAAATTTACCCTGTGTAGATAGGCTACACCAATTCTAAGGATGAAATAGCTACCTCGAAAAAGATATTGATTATGCAACACTTTGTGGATGTCTTCCGAGAAGAAATTTTGAGGTTTCCTTTAAACAGAGAAACTAACTTTATCATAGAACTAATTTTGGGACCTATCCCAGTATCCAAAGACCCTTAACCAATGAGTATACCTAAATTAACAGAGCTTAAGATCAAGTTGCAGGAGCTTCTTGATAAATGGTACATTTTCCTAAGTGTGTCACCTTAGGGAGCTCTAGTGTTGTTTGTGAGGAAGAAGAATGACACCTTGTAGTTGTGCATAGATTATGAGAAACTAAATAAAATAACTATAAAAAACAAGTATGTGTTGCCAAGAATTGATGATTTGTTTGACCAGGTCAAGGGTGCTACTATATACTCTAAAATAGATCTACTGTAAGAATATCACCAAATTAGGATAAAATATCGAGACACATGCAAGATGACATTCAAGACATAGTATGGTCATTATGAATTTGTTGTACTGCTATTGAATCTTACTAATGATCCAAAAACTTTCATGAGCCTAATGAATGGTATTTTCCACCCTTATCTGGACAATTTTGTGCTGGGTTTTATTGATGATATTGTCATGTATTCAAATAATTTGGAAGAACATAAGAAACATCTTCAGATAGTGTTGCAAACTTTAAGAAAAGATCAAATTTATGCTAAATTCAATAAATGTGATTTTTATAAGGATCAAATTCAATATTTGGGAGATGTAATCTCATTTTATGTTATAGTTGTGGATCATGACAAAAGTAAAACCATCATGGAATGGCATGTTCTCGAAAATGTGGTACACATTATATATTTTATGGGATTTGTTGGGTATTATCAATATTTTATAAACTGGTTTTCAAGAATTGCTTACCTTATGACCTTATTGCAGAAAAAAGGAAGAGTATTCAAGCGAACAATGTAGTTTCAGTACAATTTTCAACAACTAAATCACTTATTAACAACAACCCCTATGTCGAACATTTTGACCCAGAAAAGGAATTCATTGTTTGTGCATATGATTGTAAGGAAGGTGTTGGCAGTGTTTTAATGTAGGAGGATAAGGTAATAGCCTACAAATCGTGTAAGATGAAAAAAATGAGCATACACATTATTCTTATGATTTAGCACTAATGAGGATTGTTCTTAATCAGTTAACAATTAAACATTTTTTTTGGATGAGTTTCAATGAAAGCCTTAAATTTCCCATCATGGATATCATAAACTATTTTTTGCAATTAAGAAATATTGTTTCTAGTTGGGTATGATGAAGGTTATTTCTGAGTATCTAGCCAAATGTTTGGAGTAGTAGCAAGTTAAGGCTGAACACCAACACCTTGATGCTTTGCTTCATCCACTCCCTATTCCTAAATGGAAATGGGAGATGATTACATTATATTTGATTACTAGTTTTCCTAGGTCTAGAAAGAAAAATGACTCTGTCATGGTAGTGGTGGTTAGGTTGAGTAAAACAACCCATTTTTTTCATGTTAAATATGCTTACAAAACTTTGGAAATTGTAGATATATTTATGAACGATATATTTTGGTTACATGGTATGCCACAAGTGATGATTTTTGATAGGGATAACTTCACCTCTACGTTTTGGAATGCCCTCTTTACTAAATTGGGTACACATATTCAGTTCAAAAATGCATATCATCCACAAATAGATGAACAGACTAAACGAATGAATCAGGTTCTAGAAGTTATGCTAAGAATTTATGTAATGCAACAACCAACCAAGTGGGAGGAATATCTTCATTTGGTTGAATTCACATATAACCATAGTTATCATAAGTTTTTGAAAAAGAGTCCTTATGAGGTAACGCATGGTAAGAGGTGTGGAACACCTACAAACTAGAGAAACCTAGAAGATAAATTAATCCTAGGGTTTGATATGTAAGTGGATATGGAGCAGATAGTGAAAAAGTTTGACAAAAATTAAAGGGTATTCAAGATCGACAAAAAGCACATGAAGATAAGAAAATGACTTATAAAGGATTTTAGGTAGAAGAACATGTTTATGTATGAATTAAACCTAAGAAGGTGGGGTAGTTGTGCCAAGTTGGCACCTTGATTGATCCAAGTGGTTCTAGAAATGCTCATAATCTAGAAATACTCAAAAATAAAAGTCCTTAGATTGAAGTGAAATTAGGACCAAATCATAGTGCCCATTGCCCTGATCCCAGTGGTGTCGATGTCACTCAAATCTAATTTTGTATGCTCAAGTTATAAAGTTATGGTAAGACTTGGCCAAGTGGTAGTCACTAATGAGGCAACAATTTCATAGAGTCTCAATGCATGGAATCCAACCACTAGAACGGGAGAATTTTTCACCACCTTAATTTGTCTAATAACGCTTAGTTTTTGGCAAACAATTTTTAACCTCATGGTTAATAACACACACACACACATATATATATTGGAGGGGGGTTAAGCTACCACCCCAACCATTCTCCAATGGTCCTTGACCAATGGAAAAATGTAATATATATTTAAATGGGGTGGATGATGCACCCCCAGCGGACCCACCCAACCCCCAATCAAATCCCATGTCAAACGAAATGATGACCACATTATATTCAAAATGCCAAGTTATAAAAAGCAATGTCATATATTACTAAATGACTATATGCCTTGGTTAGAGCGGGCAAGTTTTAAACCAGACCTATCCCCATAATAATTGTCGAAGCCACCAATGGGGCAATTACCCATACCTTGTTTAATCCATCATGGGGACGGACCTGTGGAACCACGAGTGGATCATTGTGTAGAACGAACCATGATCTAGGCAAATTTTGAGGCATGTATATTCTAAGGGAATATTCCATAGAAATTTTGTCATTTAGTGTGGAATCTAAAAGATCCCTTGGGGGATGATTTTTGAAAGTGTGCGAAACATGCCAACTTTATACTCAAAAGAACTTGAATTTCGTAGGGAACATGATGGTGTGGTTCACTTACGTATATGACCTGTGGAAACTTATGTAGCCAACAACAAGGAATATTTGTAGAATCTTGTGGAATCTAAAATATTCCCTTGGAAACTGATTTTAGATAGACACAAAATGATTCTGACTTATTGTCATTTTCCACAGAATGTTGCAAGGAGAGCAGTGTTGTGCTCAGAATTTCCAT
Source organism: Pinus taeda (assembly GCA_000404065.3). Taxonomy (NCBI): domain Eukaryota; kingdom Viridiplantae; phylum Streptophyta; class Pinopsida; order Pinales; family Pinaceae; genus Pinus; species Pinus taeda. The sequence continues at coordinate 151,167 of APFE030731466.1, read as the reverse complement.
CTAAGCAACATATTTTTTGGGCATCTCTAAGAAGGAATCTTTCGGGGAATCTTTGAAATTCTCGAGGATCCAAAATTTGATGATGTTAGAAATAGGCATGGTTTATAGTCTTTTCACATGATTTCTTGCCACGAATTTAGCGGTGTAGTCCATTTCATCAGATGAGCATTGCATTTTCCTAGCATGCCCAAAAGTGGAGGTAACTAATGCAATGATGTTATGTCTTTATTCTAATTGCTGAGATGATGTTTTTTGGTCAACATCCTTGATTATGATTATATTGAGGGATAACTGTATGCCATGTCATGTGATAATTTATTAGTTTGTTGTGTTGAAGAAAGGCCTATATGAGTGATAGTTACTATATGAAGACCGTCTCGTGGAGATACAGACCTCTCTGGTTGAGGGAATCTATCCTTGTAATGATAAATAATATACTATGTACTCATAATAATTTTGTAGCATTTAATGAGGTGGCCTCCCCACTCTTGACAATGGGCCTGGAGATGTAACCCACACTGGGTGAAATCCATTAGCAATGAGTTTGTGTTCTTGATTTGATGGTTGTCGTTATGTTTCTTCTTATTTACAGTATGCATATGTGGCTTTTAATACTTTTTCATATGCAATTCTACGAACATCACAAAAGTAAATAAGCATGGTTAATTCTGGTAGCTGAAGAGATCTTGATCAAGTTTTGTATGAGAGTGGTCTTCTTGCTGATGTGAATTGTGAGTGTGGATGATTGAATGTGCAAGAAGATGGGAAATGGAGAACAACACAGATCTCTACGAGGACCTCCTTAGGATGGCATGTATGGTGGACATAATGTATGCAAATTATGAGGAGAATATTACAAGAGAGGAAAGGGAGAAATAAATAACATAGGATGATGCTCCATCTACCCTCTCGAGTAAAAATTCATCTGCTTCATTCTCTTCTAATCATTCAAATGACGAGATCAACCATAGCATTCAAGCAGGGAATGCTTAAGTGAATAGACTTATATGAGAAGAAAAAAAGGAGAAGTAGAGAGTGCAACTTTAGTTATGAGCCATGGAAGAGGCGTTGGAAAAATTGAAGTGCAATAAAGGCTTAGAGAAGCCATCATCACCTGTTTCAGAATCGACAGCTGAGGTAGATAATGTTGATTGTTCTTTAGTTTCACTTTCATGTGACACTATTTTATGTATGAAATAACGAGGTATTCATTTTAGGAATTTGAGCGACACTCCTTACCAAGAGAGGGTATAAAGTAGGAGGACTTCGTGTTAATGGCCAAGGAATGACTCAACCATTAGAGGTGGTGTAAAGACCACAATTTTCAAGTTTGGGATACGTTGAAGGAGAGTGATCAAAGGTATTAGAAGCTTCCAAGATGTTGTCAAAACCATCGAAGAAAGAGATGATTGTGATACAACACAATTCTCCCATGACACTACACATTCCGTAAGAAAATCTAAGGAAAATTCTCATCGCCAAGATTGCAACAAGGACAACCAAAAGAGATATAAAGAGTCTCAATATTCTAGATTTCATTTTGATTACAAGCATACTATTAGCATTGAGAATAAATCATGGCATAGAAAACTATGTAGTTTTTAAGGTTTACATAACCATGTGGTTGTTGAGTGCTAAAAAAGAATGGCAACAAGAAAGAGAATGAGGTGTGAAAGGCCTTCTTCACATTAGGGAAGGAAGAAGGTTAAGCAGGGCTAGAGGAAGAAGATTCTTTGTAGTCATTCTAACATAGGTGGAAATGAAAGAGGCACATGTTGGAGGCACCATCCAGAGCAGTGTCTCAAGGACAAAGCACCCTTGTAGGAACCTGTTGAAAAAGTTGTTCAAAAAGTGAGTTGACTCCAGGATGATTACCCATTCACTTTTATGAGTGAGGGATGGCTTTACTAAAAATGGTATCTTGTAAAGGAAACATTTTGTAAATCATGTGTTGTGATATAAATCTAAAAGTGATGATGTGTTTTCCATCATTTATTAAAGAAACGATGATGTTTTGGCCTTTTATTGATACCTTGGGTATTGACTTATATAATGATGTAAATGTGACCACAAAGTGTGTGTTATAAACTCTTGGCAAGTATGGGTATGCTTGGGTAATGATTGGTCATGCAATTTAACATGTAGTATGAAAATATTTTACTACAGGTTTGTTGTGGATACATGTGTGAGATCATCACTTATGGCTCCGAAGAACAAGGGTGAAGGAGCACGAAGTGTGATCTTTTATGACAGTTGTTGTGCATGCAATATACCATAATAGTTGCATATTATGTTCATGCATTTGGAGGAACAAAAGCTCCTCAGTGGGGAGGAATTATAAAAATGGCTCCAAGTATGGTTAGAATCCATAAATAACTCAAAAATGAAAGTCCTCATATTAAAGTGAAAATAGGACGAGATCGTAGCACTCGCCACTCTAATTCCAATGGTGTGAACAACACTCAAATTAGAGTTTATATGCTCAAGTTATAGCTAGTCAAATTTATGGTCAAACTTGGCCAAATTGTAATCATTAACAAGGAAACAATTTTGTAGAGTCTCGATGCAAGAAATTCAGCCACTAGACTAGGTGGTTTGTCACCTCTTTAGTTTGTCTAATAACCCTTAATTTCTAGTGGAAGATTTTTGACTAGATGCTTAATAAAAACTAAGAAATATATATATTTGGGGGGCGCACTGCTAACCCTACCACCCGCCAATGGTACTTGACCAATGAGAAATTAAATATATATAATATATATATATATATATATATATATATATATATATATATATATGGGTGGGTGAGCCACCCTTGATGGACTCCCCTAACCCCCGACTGAAACCCATGTAAAACAAAATGGTGGCAACGTTGTATTCAAACCGCTGAGTTACAAAAGACAAAGCCATGTATTCTTAAATAGTTATATGCCAAGGTTGGAGTAGGCACTGGTGAGCTCTAATATTGCAGTAATAATGTTGCAACTCCTGGGTCTTCCTTGTTTACTCTTATCAACCTGGTAGTTCGTAACAAAATTGGAAGCGACAATGTTGTATGCACAAGTACTAGCTCTTACTCCAGGCTATCACTTGATTGATTGGCGCTAGTTCGCTAAGAGCTTAAGAAAACCTCTATGAGTTCTCAGAAAACGCTTTAACTGTGATGAAAGGAAGCTACCTCTACCGGTGATATTCTACTTGTATAAAGAGAAGGAAAACTAGAATGAAATGCAAACCCTAGTAAACCCTAGCAAACCCTAGTTTACCCACTAACCCTATTTGCACAAGAAAAGAGATGGAAACTACTGAAATGGGTGCCATTGAGTACTAAAAAGGTAAGTTGCTTTTGTTCAAGCTACTTCTGAAGACAAATTAAAAGAAATCATATTTTTATACTTTTGAGTATTTCTATGTGGAATTATTATGCTTATGATTTGACTGGTTATGACTATGCAGAGGTTGGGTGGCAAAGGAAGATGGAGTTTGCTTTTGAAGATGGTGAGACAGGTGTTTAGAGGTCCTCAAAAGCCCCTAGTACCCTTTTGAAGACTTTCATTGTGATCAGACTTCAAAAAATCACACACAGGAAGTTCTAGAGGAGGTTGCAGGGGATCTACAGGAGGTTCTATAGGAGGATCTACAAGAGGAGGCCAAGAGTGGTTTTTGGAGGTTTGAAGCTGGAAAAATAATGGGAAAGGGGAAATGGAGGTGATGACGGGTCTATAACTTGTAAAGGAAGATCATGGATGAAAGAGATGGTTGGATTTGTTCAAATGGCAAGAAAACAACTTTATGTAAAAACAATGCAGAAATTAGGGCAAATTGGCGAAATGTGGCGAATGAGCTGGGGGATATATGATAGGTGAGCTAGTGCTAGCTATTTTATGGAGGAATGATGATTTGGAATGTTCTATAAGAGATCTACACACTTATTTCTCAAAACTGACCAAAGCAGGAACCAAAAAACAAAGTTTTGTCTATCTTAACCTAAATTCAGACCTAAAACCAGAAAAATGTCAAACAATACATTATGAACAGGAAATCATGTGAGATAACTATGGTAAAATGGCATAAAATTATCTAGAAATCAAAGTATCACACTAGCAATTGCATGGAAGAGAAAAAAATGTGTTTTTGGTGGCAACAGTAGTGCCTTAACCTCAGATCATAGTCCCAAGGAGGGAGAAAGGAGATCAAGACTTGTTGTTAGCCTTTTTATATCTTTTCCTATCACTACAACAACTTACTTAAGCAACTTGAAGAAAAAATAACCATTCTAACCATCAAAAACAACCTAATCTAATGAAGTAAAATAAGTATATGCAGCAGAAATTAACTCATGAATGGAAACAAAAAAATATAAGTACATAAAGGAGGCATTGGGAAGCTTGGGTTGGACCGTAACCCAAAAGCTTCAGCCTTATGAAAGAGACCAGTGCTAGCTCAAAACCTATTTCATTTTCGTTATCAAAAATAATAGTTACATCACACAAAATGTTCTAAAAAAGAGCTCGAAAATGAGTTGAGCACAATGATGCATAAAAGTGCGAAAATATGCTAAGAACTAGCTAATCTACTTAGACTTAAAGTCTTCTTATTTATACAATTGGGGACTCCCAATAGTCCTCCAAAAATTAAGGAACTCGGCTTCCTAGAACTGAAGATAACAGTAGCCCTACATGACTTGCTTGGCTGCCCGTTGGAATCATTAATGTGGGCCTTTGTAATCCGAGATGCTGATGGAGAATTCAAGGAAGGGGTCATTAATGAACGAGACACCCCCTACAAGTTCTCTTCCCTGTTTCCCTCGAGTTTGGCTGCCATTTGCTCATAATTTCCTTGTCTTTGTCCAAAATTGTCTAAAAAATCTGCAATAAACATTCATTACACTGCATGGCAAAGTGACTATCCCCATTCACTCTATTGACATAAATATATTCAAAAACATGAAAAAAACTATTATGAATGGTGGATAAAATTGAAATAATAGGCAGAATGAGGCCATATAGTTACCCATTTCTAGGGCTCATCATCACCCCCTTGCTGAATGGGTTGTTCATCCTCTGAGAAACTAATCGAACTCTTCATCTTTAATAGCTCTGATAGATTCCATGACATCCCAAGCCTCTGATGTGATGTCTTCCTCTCTATATTGGAAACTTGCATTCCTGTCCACTTCATCGCATTGTTTCTATTCTTCCTCCTCCTTAACTCCTTCCAATAGTCTGAATAGTAGTGGAGGACTGAACTTAAGACCAATCTAGTTGGCTTTCAAGTTTTGAATTGAGTGTTTATATAGGGGTACTCTCCTCATGGCCTCCCTCATTCTGTTTTGGCAGTGATATTCCATGATCCTTAAGCTATGTGGCAATGCATTCCACCTTCTCATGTAGGCATGAAGGCAGTCATCGCCAAACAATCTCTCCATATCTTCAAAATGAGCAATAGCTTGTGATTGCCTATCAAAATAACTAGGGAGAACTTGGGAATTGGCTACAAGGTGTTGGTGGGCATAGATGAGAGCCAATGGTTCTGTTTGTTCTGCCCTTATCATCAGGGGCTCACTTAGCTCTTTTTCCATTATCTTATGAATTTCCACTACTCCCTTTTCCTCATAGCTCATCTAAGAATCCATAGCCATTAGCTATAAGTCTCCAAATTTAGTATTTGGATCCCATAAATTCATGTCAGAAAGTGCCACGTTGTGTAGGTAAAATTTTGCTAGCCTTGCTTTATCCTCTGCTGAACTATGATCACATAAATGCATAAACTAACCATAATCTTGAAATGGGATTGTGCCCCTTTGGGCCAATGTCTTAATCTGGAATTGGAGCCACTAGTCTTTGAGATATAGTGCATAATATTTAGTTGGTTGTCTGCATTTCAATGCCTCCATTTCCTAGTTGGCCATGTAGGCTAACTGGACTTCCTTTTCCTGCAACTGCCTTTTCAAAATCAACACTTCAATTGTTGCCTGAGATTCTTTTTCTTGTTGTTGTTTCATCAGTGTTTCACTATCTATCTATGGATCTTCTTCCTGTTGATGTTTCTCTACTACCTCACTATCTACCTCGGTTCCCTATTTTTGTTGTTGTCCTTCCAAGATTGGCAGCGTATTTCCGCCTTGAGGTTCCAATTCTTGTAACTAGTTTTTCAATAGTTCATTGTCTTCCTGTAGTTGAGCTCTTCTGATGCTCTTTGTGTGCCTTACCATGCTCAACACCCTGCTCATTTCTCTCAACTTGTTTTCCATGTGCCCTATATCTTTGACTCCATTAGATTTAGCAATCTGCAACCTGGTGTAGGTCCTGACTCTTTCTTTTTCTAGTTCGAATAAAAGAGGCACAATGAATTTTTGTGGGATGATCTTCCCACCCTCCAAAATATTGTAATGGGAGCCTAAGTTAGGCTGAGGTCCTAGTTCTGGTATTTATTTTTCCTTACCTTCCTCTTCGGACTGTTCCTCTACCTTCTTTCTAGTTTTTCAGTTTCTTTGAGCTTGGCGAGTGTCTCTTGTAGAGAGGTTTGTGTCTCCTGTAGGACTTACTTAGAGTCCATCAATTTGATCCTTTCCTTCCAAGTGGAGGTCTTGGGACTCCCTCTCTCGTAGGTGATGGAGATTTTGGAGGGGGATTCCTCCTTTCTCATAGTAGGTGCATCCTCAATGATAATGGATTCTTTCGATGGTGGTTGGGGCTTGCCCACCTTGATTCTGGTGCTCCTCCAAGCTTTGAAGTACATCAATGTCTATCTTTTTATCTTTCCCTTTTACTTAGATGGAGTGCTCAATGTAACAAGCACAACTACTGCTTCCCTTGCCAGTGTTTCAAGGGATATTTCTTCCTTTTGTTTTTCTTCTTCACCCTCTGTAGTTGTGCCCATGTCTGTTGTTTTTGTTTTAATTTCTGCTATCTCAGGTGGTGTTTTCTTCTTTTCCTGTTGAGTTTCTGCCTTCCCAATGGCAGTCTATTATGAGCTATCTTGGTCTCCTTCTTCTCAGCTTTTGTCCTCTTTATCTTTTCTACTTTTGATGCTATTTCCTTCTCTACCTTAGGTTCAACTCTAGTTTTGTAGTTTTTCTCTTCTTCTCTCTATTTTTACTCTTTTTCTTCTTCTACTTGAATATTTTGTGTTTCCTCATGGATTTCCTTTTCAAGTTCCTCTTTCTGCTCCTCCTCTTCATTGCCGGATGGACTAAGTTCATTTGTGAGAGATTTTATGTCATCTTCCGTAGTCATATTCCTAAAAATTTCCCAGGCTATAGGGATGTTGTATGTGTGGAGGGCATCCTCTACCAACAATTTAATGAGCCCATGGTGGGCCAGTTGGTCCGGAACCCCTGCATTCGATTTGGTGCCACACTCTATCAAAGACTGGTGGAGAAAATATGGTAGACTGAGTTTTCTAGTTGCAGGTAGGTCCATTCCATATCTTAATTCATTCAATAATATGAGGTGATAACCATAGACTATATTGTATCTTCCCTCACAGGAGATATATTTCATGATCTAGTAGCTGACCTCACCCTAGGGATGTGGTAAACTTGTCCTTATGATCCCATTCTTATCCTCTATAGGATGTTCATCAGGCTGAAAAAATGTATTTTAGAAACCTGTCATAATGTTTTTTTTTCTTTGCTCTAAGGGAGCCCAAGTGGAAGACCTGTGATTCTGCTGATAAATTCTGGTGTAAGATCTATGGTCAGACCCCTGAAACTGACTGTAGCATGTGTTTTTGAATGGGTTCTTAAGGACACTAAGAATTCCTCGGTCACCTCCACATCATATCGATGAATTCTCTCAAAGAAAAGCATCTAGTTTTCCCTGGTGAAGAGGGCTACCACCTTTGGGTGTTCATGCAATTTGTTGGAGTTGAGAGGCTCATTTCTCATAAAACCTCCTGGCATGGTGTTAAGTGACTTCTGGAAATGCTCATGTGAGGAAGAAGGCAATAACTTTCAAAACTAGAAATAGAGAAATAGCTGAGACTTGTATTTCTGGAATCAGAGAGGGATTTTTTTGTGTTTCTCTCTTTCACAACAATGATGTTCAATTTTTCCTCCTTTCAAACCCTGTTCTCAACCTGAATTTACTTCTCGTTTTTTTCTTCTTCAAGAAATCATCATTTTGAAAAAATAGAGAGTATATGAAACAATGCTTTTCTTCTTTCTCACAAAATGAATAGACTTCCAAATGCAAATTCACACTTTTTCACAGGCTTGATTTTCTATAGTTGCACCTCTTTTTTACAGAAGAATACGGGGAAGAAAAAGATAGACTTTTAGTGCGGAGAAGAAGATGGAGAGATGGTATAAAATTCGTAAAAACACAAGCAGACTTTCGTGCTCACTTTCCTTTCCTTTCACAAACTAATACTTTGCTTCCAATCCCACCACCTTGTATAGATATATCACATACAGAGTGGGTTCGTGAGCCTACCTCTTTTTGAGCTTGAATTTGGCAAAAATTTTGAACTTTTCCTCCACAGAGATGCTCTCTAGCCTTCCTGTAGAAAGCCTCTTGTATACAGTGCTCCTGCTCCTCTAGAGGCTGATAAGCAAGAGCGTTTTGAAAACTAGCAGAGAATAACTAGTTCGATGTTTTGCAGGTGGTAGGTGAGTTACTGTAGTCGAGAACTCGTTGATGTGAATGGAAACAAAAGGTGGTGGAGGCTTCGACCGCAATGTACATAAGATGATGGCATGATCTACAGTGACGAGGTGAGGTGGCAGGATGGGTATGTTATCCCCATCTAGAACATTGGTCCTACTCCAGTGCCATTATGGTATTTCATGTCACCTACCCACCATCACTTCCATTATTCCCGTTATACGCCACCACCACTACTAGTTCTGAGTTTTTCTTCCTGAGTTGACAGGCCACATGTGCTGACTGCGTATCTAAACTGTTGTTTCAATGGGACAAAGCTTGTTTGAACTCAATGAGGGTGGTTTGAGTTGAACAAGGGTGGAAAATTAGCTGGCCACCAATTTCATTTTATCGTGTACATATCAATGGTTCATGCAATTCCTAAATAATATTCATGCAACAAAGGAACAAGTTTAGCCACTTACGTGTTAGTCACTACTGTGCTCTACATGCTCAGACTTGGCACTTTATTTATTTTTTATTGTTGTTGCTGCTGGTGCTTATGGCCTCTGAACTGGTGGATTTTTCTAGTGATTTTTGATTAGGCACCATTCCTTGTACGTTGTATACATCTTCGCTAGACTGACCCTGCCTCTGGAGCTTTTCTTTTTAAAGGAATTAATTGTTACAGGAATATTGCAGGATTTCCTATAGCTTCTTCTCCCTCTAAAATTTCTAGCTGATGCTTGAGTAGGGATTGAAGAGACAACTACAAAATGTTCTAAAGGAAAGGAGTAACAACTGGAATACATCAGGTGAGAAACAAGCGAAGAATGTTGTTGTTTTATTCATCATTATTTTTTTTGTTTAAAAACAAAAGAAACAGAATTTCTGTGTTTTCTGTGCAGGGAAGGAAAAGTGAGTGGAAGTTTTGGGTATGTAGGGATGCAATGGAGAATTAGGGAGATGAATGGTGGTAGGGAGGTCCACAGGCCTTCTGGAAAAAAATTTAGCCCTCGAATTCTTCTCTGAACTTGATTTTGAGCTTTCTATAGTTTCTACAGGAGCCTCTTGTAGAATGCACAACGTTTCTTGTATGCTGCAAAATTTTCAGAACAAGTGAGACCAAGGCCTCGGAAAAGACAATGGTAATGGAGGAATGATCTATCAAGGTTTCATGTAACCTGGCCATGTTTTTTTCTCTTCTTTGACCCTCCTACAACCTGCAATTCATTCAAAAGAAGTTAGGTTTTTTCTATTTTTTTCTTTTCATCATTTTCTTTTTAACTTTTTTTTTTAATGAAATAGTTGGGGTGCCTCGAGGAGGTTTTCACCCTCATTGCCTGCCCTAGGTGCCTCCAAGAGGTTTTCGCCCAGGGATCTTTTATTCTTTTTCTATTTTTCCTTTTATTTTTTTTCTCTCCTTTTTTTTTAGCTAAAGGTGTGGGTGGAGTGGAGGCAAAGATCTACTCCACTACCAACACTGTCTTACTCAGATTCTCGATGAATTTTTTCTTGGAAAGGGTTTTCCTGTTGATCTTTGAACTATGCCCATTAACGAGCATGGGGATGGCTTCTTCATAAATGGTCCAGATCAGGTCTGAACAATTGTCATTGTATTTTTCTACTGTGTATGGTCCCGACCATCTTGTCCTCATTTTGCCCTTGAAATCTTTATATATTGAATCATAGAGAAGTGGCCAATCTCCTTCTTGGAATTTTTTTCATTTGAGGTGTCTATCATTCCATATATTTCTTTGAAGTTGGAGTACCTTTGAGTGGAGAAGGGCCCGCAATCTCTACTCATCCAATCCATTGAGTTGAATTAACCTTTCCTTTTGTGCATGGCTAAGATCTAGGTCTAGATGAGCTACCATCCTTAATGTGCTATATTAAAGTTCTATTGACAACAAATCCATCTTCCCGTAGACCATCTCATAGGGTGTGAACCCTGTGGTGGTTTTCCATGTGGTGTTATAGGCCCAGGTGGCATCAACCAATTGATCTACCCAATCTTTCTTGTTGCTACTCACTGCCTTAGTCAAAATCCCTTCTAAAACTCTATTAGTGACTTCTACCTATCCATTTTCTTCTGGATGATAAGGGGTGGAAGTTCTATGCTTAATCTTGTGATGTGTGAGTAGGTATTCAATCAGATTGGATGTAAAATGACTCCCTTGATCTGTGACTAATTCTCTTGGATAGCCAAACTTGTAAAATATATTTTCCCTAAAAAACTCAGCTATTTTTTCTTCTGTTGCTACCTTGATCACGTTTATTTCTGTCCATTTTTTCAAATAATCAATACACACAATGATGTAAGATTTTTGTTTTGAATCAGGGTTGATGGGACCCACAAATTCCATGCCCCACTTCTCAAATGGCTCCAAAGTCACTTGAGGTTGTAGGGGCATCTCATCACTTGGTGTAGGTTTCCCCATCCTTTAACATCAGTGACGTTGGTTGTTATATATTTTGACATCTTGAAGGCAATCCTTTTTTATACAAAATGGCCCCCACAGGGCCCATCATGATAGGTTAGGAGAATGTCAAAATATTCCTCCTCCTTGACACATCACCTCAAAATCTGATCTGGGCCAAGTTTAAGAAGATTGCCCCCAATCCAGGTGAATAGGGCACTTTTCCTCACGATCTTACTCTTCTCTTTTTAGGATAGGTGTGGCAGAAACTATGCTAAACCAAGTAATTTTCTATATCAGCAAACCATGGAGAGAGTATTGAAATAGAAAATAGGTGTTCATCTGACATTTAATCATCCACCATTCCTTCTTAATTTGTAGTTAGATCTAATCTAGACAGAAAATCAAAAACAACATTTTACTTACCCAACTTATCAACTATGGTCAAATCAAATTACTGCAATAGAAGTAACCATCTAATAATATGAGCATTTACATCTGGTTTATTCATCAAATACCTAATTGCAGCATGATCGGTGTGTACGAACGTTTGATAGCCTGTGATGTAGTGTCTGAACTTATTTGGGAAATGGACTACAACTAGAAACTCTTTTTCGGTTACAGTGTAGTTTAATTCTACCTTGGATAGGTTCTTATTGACAAAATATATGGCATAAGACAAATTCTCATCAACTTTCCCTAAGGCTAATCCTATTGCTTTGTTCGAGGCATCTGTGTGAATATGGAAACGCAGGGCCCAGTTTGGACCTCTCAAAATTGGGGCATTTACCAGTTTACCTTTCAAGGTATCTAGAGCCTCTTGACAGTTGTCAATCCATATGAACTCAACATCTTTTCCCAAAAGACCAAACAATGGAGAGGCTAGCTTACTAAAATCCTTAATGAATCTTCTATAATACTCTGTTAAGCCTAGGAAAATTTGAACATCTCTCACCTTTTGAGGAGGTGGGACCCTTTGGATGATAGTAATCTTGTTGGGATCCACCTATAATCCTTGCTAAGAAATTGTACGACCTAGCATGGTCCCTTCAGTCATCACGAATTCAAGTTTCTCAAGACTGAGAGAAAGGTTCATTTCGATGCATTTGGCTAAAACATATCCAAGGTTTGTGAGAGCTTCCTAGAAATTAGAATCATGAGGGGTAAAGTCATCCATATAGATTCCCACTTAATCATGAACTAATTCAGCAAATATGCTGAGTACTGCTGTCTCGAAAGTGGCGGGGAATTGCACAACCCAAAAGGAAGGACCCAGTATGCAAAAGTACGCCAAGGACAAGTGAAAGTGGTCTTATCTTGGTCTTCTGGACTAATTTAGATTTGGTTGTGCTTGCTAAACCCATCTAGGAAGGATAAGAACTTCTTCCCTGCTAGGCCATATAACACTTGATCGATGAAAGGCAAAGGGAAATGGTTCTTTTTGGTGGCCATGTTCAGTTCCCGATAGTCTACACAAATTCTCCACTTCCCATTTTTCTTTGGCACTAGCACCAAAGGAGAAACCCATTTGCTGTCAGAGATGGGGTGGATGAATCCTGCATCTAGCAACTTCTGGAGTTCTTCTTTGACAATGTCCTTGAGGGCTAGATTCATCCTCCTTTGAGGCTTCCTAACTGGTTTACAATATTCGTTAAAGTAAATGTGATGAGTGCAGACTGAAGGGTGGACTCCAATTCATCCCCTTATAGCTCCAAGCAAAAGCATCCAAGTGGTTTTCCAATAAGTTACATAGTTATTTCTCCTGAGAGGTGGATAGGGATGAGTTGATCCTCAAGGTTCTTTCTGGGCCGAATTCCATGTTCTTCACATAGAGAGAGGTCAGATCAGCCACACAGAGATCAACTATAGGATTGGCTTGGGTTTCGTCCACCAACTTTTATAATGGAAACACACTGGGTGGTGGATTCTGAATCAAGTTTTCAATAAAGTTATCCCTGGTTTGTGGGCCCCTCATGGTAGCCTGTACTATACATAATAGTGTGGAATAGACTTCATCCTCATCTTCCTCCTCCAACCAAAGAGGTAAATCATGTTCTAAGAGAGGTTGGGCAGAAGGATATAGGACTAGCTGGTTGGACATATGCCCATTCTTGATTTTCATGTTCCTAGCTCGACAACTGATGTAGGCATTTGCTATAGCCAACCAAGGTCTTCCCAGGATGAGAGGATACCCACTAAGCTTTGCCTTTGGTTGGAGAACTAGGAAATCAATAGGGTACTCCCAAGAATCAATACAGGCCATTACATCTTCCAAAATTCCCTCAGGGGTCACAGTGAAGCGGTCTGCTAACTGCAGGACTGTGGTGGTCTTTCTTAGGGAATATTGATGGTTGAGCTCGAGCATAATGTCCCTAGTGCTCGCATTAATGGCAGCCCCTAGTTCAATCAAGGTATTGGGGATTATGGTGCCATTGATGTGGACATTGACTACAAGACTCCGACGATCTAGATATTTCGAACAGATTACCTCTGCCAACATTAGTTCGGACAGTTGTCCTATGACATTGATAGTTGGAGCATCTCTCTTGCGCTTGCCTAAGCACGTGAAGCACTTCTCCTTGATCATCTTGTTCTATATCGGCACATCATTTATGGCTTGGAGAAGTGGTATCTTTACACATAAGTGTAATAATTCTCCCAGAAGTTCAGTTTCTTCTGGGGTCAGTTGTGTGGTTCCAGTTAGTCTCTCAAGAATGGGTGGAATGACTTTTGGTTCACTTTCTTGTTTTTCTTCCTCATCCTCATTAGGAGGGGGTTGGCTATCGAGGAGAACATTCCTAGACTGTAGGTTAATCTCCCGAATCTCCATAACATAGGTCGGGTATGATGTTTCTCCACTATACACCTACCGGGCCTATCTGTTGTTGGGGTTTGGGTTCACTTGAGCAGGTATTTGGGGTTGTTTTGATGGAACATGAGGTAATGTTTGTCATTCAGTAGGTGGTGGAGGAAAAAGAGTGGGAGGAGACTTGTACTAGGTTCTCCACCCCTGATGAGGTGCATTCCATTGAGGCTGTGGTTGAGCATAAGAGTGAAATAGAAGAGAAACTAGCAGAGTCTGGTATTTAGGAGGATATAACCAAGGAGGGGGTGTGGACCATGAAGGATGAGCAGGAGGACCCCAAGAAGGCATGGAAGTGGTTTGATTGGGGTTGTAATACATCTGGGATGTCACTTATATTCCCTGTTGGTAAGGTCTGGGTCCATGTGGCCTCCTTTGGTTCATAAAATAGAGTGGTTCAGTGGCTCCTTCAGTCCCTTGATATGCAACTTTAATTCCGGGAAATGAAGGGCACTGATTCGTAGGATGGTCTTCTTCACAGACTAAACACACTTCTATAGAGTGTAATGGACATTCGTTCCTAGGATGCTTTCTAGTGCACCTAAGACAAAATATGTCCAAAGCCCTCTCGGCTTCCTCTTGCTTCCTTTTGATATGCAAGGTATCCATTTGCATGGCAAGAGTATGCCTTATCTGGATCTCGAAATATTCTAGTTGATTCTCAAGTTCACTTCTAAGGGATGAACTGGATGAGGATGTACTAGCTAAAGGTTGACTTCCCCTACCTCTCCTTCTAGCTGACCTAGAATGGTTTCTAAACATAGTATTTATGTCATCATAAGGAAGTTGTTAGATGTCTCCCCCAACCAGAAAATGGAGGGTATCTAGAAGGTCTTCAGGGACTCCTCTGAGCATAACCAACATTAGAGATTTGGGGTCAAGTTTGCACCTGGCCCTTTTATAACTGAGTTGGAACCTTTATTCATAGTCTCTAAAGATTCATCACTTCCCATGGTCATTCAAAATATTTCTTCCTTGGTATCCTTTGACCTACAGTAGTCTTGGTATTTGTTGTTAAAGGCTTGCTGCATCTGAGCCCAATTTGTGATATTGTTTCTAGGTAACCAGATGAACCGGGGCAATGCTTCATCCTTGAGGGTAGAAGGAAACAATTTCAACTTCTGCTCCTCCACTACATAGTCATAGATTTGACAAAGAACAACAAATTAAAACAAGAAGGTATTAGGATCTTTGGTAGTCAGTCGATGGAAGTGAGGTAAGGCTGAAGAACTTATGTTTTTTAGTTTTCTATCCCCATTGGTCTCTTAGATAGGGAAGGCACCTTCTGTTATTTCCCCATTTCCTCTAACGTTTCTATTTTTAGCCATGGTCTCAGGAAGAATGGTTTCTTGCTCTTCTTCTGTTATAAGATCTTTGTATATCTCTGGAGATTCACCTATAGGTTCTTCTGGATCATTGCCACAGAAGAAGACTGAAGGGTGAATTAGTGATGTGGTAGGGGTGTTGGATAGGAATTTCTCTAAATTGTCTTTGTTCCTACGAGGCATGAAAGGATATCTCTTTTTTTTGGCTGATTTTTGTGTTTTTGTCTACTTGTACCTGCAAAACTGAAATAGATTGAACAACAACTTGCAACTAAATGAAATGAATCTTGCTGAAATGGAAATTGCAAAACTAAAATGAAAGCAGGAGATGACTAATCTACTTTTCTGGAACAGAAACTACAGAATTGAAATGAAAGCAAGAAATGTATAATCTACGCTTGCTGAAATGAAATTGCAGAATTGAAATGAAAGCAGGAAATGTCTAATCTACCTTTACTGAAATGAAATTACAGAATTGAAATGAAAGCAGGAAATGTCTAATCTACTTTTGCAGAATTGAAATTGCAGAATTGAAATGAAACAACTACTCTACTTTTGCTAAAATAAACTACTTAGTAGAATGTTGCAGTAGAAAATAGAAGAAAAGTAGTAATCACAAAATACTCTGACACTTCCCTGGTAACGACACCAAAAAGAGTAGTTAGCTCCAGTATTGTACCAATAATGTTGTAACTCTTGCGACTTCCTTCTTTACTTTTTATCAACCTGGTAGTTTGTAACAAACTTGGAAGCGATGGTGATGTATGCACAAGTACTAGCACTTACTGTAGACTGTCACTTAATTAGCTGGCGCAAGATCGCTAAGAGCTTCAGCTATCTTCTATGAGTTCTCAGAATAAGCTTTAACTATGATGAAAGGAAACTATCTCTATATGTGCTATTCTACTTGCAAAAAGAAAAGGAAAACTGGAATGAAACGTAAACCCTAGTAAACCCTAGCAAACCCTAGTTTACTCGCTAACCCTACTTGTGCAAGAAAAGAGATGGAAACTAGTGGAATGGGTGCCATTAATTATTGAAAAGGTAAATTGAATTTATTCAAGCTACTTCTGAAGAGAAATGAGAAGAAATCATGTTTTTGTACTTTTGAGTATTTCTATGTGGAATTATTATGCTTATGATTTGACTAGTTGTGACTATACATAGGTTGGGTGGCAAAGGAAGATGGAGTTGGATTTTGAAAATGGTGAGGAAGGTGTGGAGAGGTCCTAAGAAGCCCCTAGTACCCTTCTAAACACTTCCATTACGATCAGACTTCGAAAAATCACTCACAGGAAGTTCTACAGGAGCCTGTCGGGGATCTATAGGAAGTTCTACATGAAGATCTATAAGAGGAGGCTGAAAGTAGTTTTTGGAGGTTTGAAGGTGGAAAAATGATGGGAAAGGGGAAATGGAGGATGGATGAAGGTCTTAAGGGGTCTATACTTGTCAAGGAAGATCAAGGACAAAGGAGATGGTTGGATTTGTTCAAATGGCAAGAAAACAACTTTATGGAAAATTAATATAGAAATTAGGGCAGATTAGCGAAATGTGGCGAATGAGCTGGGGGATCTATGAGAGGTGAGCTAGTGCTAGTTGTTTTATGGAGGAATGATGAGCTTGAATGTTCTACAAGAGATCTACACACGTATTTCTCAAAACTGACCAAAGCAGGAACCTAAAAACATAGTTTTTTCTATCTTAACCTAAATTCTAACCTAAAACCAAAAAAATGTCGAACAATACCTTATGAATAGAAAATCATGCAAGATAACTATTGTAAAAGGGCATAAAATGATCTAGCAATTAAATCTGAACCAATCTCAACTTTTCCAAATCAAAGTATCACACTAGCAGTTGCATGGAAGAACAAAAACTATGTTTTTCGTGGCAGCAATAGTGTCTAGACCTCAGATCATAGTCCCAAGGAGGGAGAAAGGAGATGAAGACCTATTGTTAGCATTTTTGGGTCTTTTTCTGTCACTGTAGCAACTTACTTAAGCAACTTGAAGCAAAAACAACTATTCTAACCATCAAAAGCAACCTAATCTAATGAAGTAAAATAAGTATATGCAGTAGAAATTAATTCATGAATAGAAACAAAAACATATAAGCACGCAAAGGAGGTGCTGGGAAACTTGGTTGGGACCTAACCCAAGAGATTCAACCCTTTAAATGAGATCAGTGTTGGATCAAAACCTATCTCATCTTCATTATCAAAAACAATAGTTACATCACATAAACTATTCTCAAAAAGAGATTGAAAATGAGTTGAGCACAATGCTGCATAAAAGTGAAAAAATATACTAAGAACTAGCTAAAATACTGAGGCTCGAAGTCTTCTTAATTATACAAGTGGGGACTACCAATAGTCCTCTAAAATTAAGGAACTCGGCTTCCTAGAACTAAAGATAACAACAACCCTACTTGACTTGCTCGGCTGCCCCTTGGAATCATCAATGTGGGCCTTTGTACTCTGAGCTGCTGATGGAGAATTTGAGGAAGGGGTCATTAATGAAGGAGACACCCCTCCTACAAGTCCCCTTCCCTATTTCCCTTGAGTTTGGCTGCCATTTGCTCATAATTTCCTTGTCTTTGTCCAAAATTGTCCAAAAAATCTGCAATAAACATTCATTAGACTACATGGCAAAGTGATTATCCCCAATCACTCTATTGATGTAAATATATTCAAAAACATGCACAGAACTATTGTGAATGGTGGATTAAATTGAAATAATAGGCAAAATGAGCCCATATAGTTACCCATTTCTAGGGCTCATCATCACCCCCTGCTGAATGGGTTCCTCATCCTTTAAGCAACTAATCTAGCTCTTCATCTTTAATAACTCTGATAGATTCCCTGACATCCCAAGCCTATGATGTGATGTCTTCCTCTCTATCATGGAAACCCGCTTTCTTGTCCACTTCCTCCCATTGTTTTTGTTCATCCTCCTCCTTAACTCCTTCGAATAGTCTTAACAATAGTGGACGATTGAACTTAATACCAATCCAATTGGCTTTCAAGTTTTGAATTGAGTGTTTATATAGGGGTACTCTCCTCATGGCCTCCCCCATTCAATTTGGGGAATGATACTCCATGATCCTTAAGCTATGTGGAAATGTATTCCAACTTCTCATGCAGGCATGAAGGCAGTCATCGCCAAATAATCTCTCCATATCTTCAAAATGAGCAATAGCTTGTGCCTGCGTGTCAACATAATCAGGGAGAACTTGGGGATTGGCTGCAAGGTGTTAGTGGGCATAGATGAGAGCCAATGGTTCTGTTGGTTCTGCCCTTATTATCAGGGGCTTACTTAGCTCTTTTGCCATTATCTTCTGAATTTCCACTGCTCTTTTCCCCATAGCTCATCCAAGAAGCTATAGCCATTAGCTGTAAGTCTCCCAATACAACATTTGGATCCCATAAATTCATGTCAGGAAGTGCCATGTTGTGTAGGTAAAATTTTGCTAGGCTTGCTTTATCCTCAACTAAACTATGATCACATAAATGCATAAACTGACCATAATCTTGAAATGGGATTGTGCCCCTCTGGGCCAATGTCTTAATCTAGAATTGGAGCCACTAGTTTTTGAGATATAGTGCATAGGATTTAGATGGTTTTCTACACTACAATGCCTCCATTTCCCAGTTGGCCATGCAGGCTAACCAAGCTTCCTTTTCTTGCAGCTGCTCTCTCAAAATCAGCACTTCAGTCGCTGCCTGAGATTGTCTTTCTTGCTGCTGTTTCATCAGTGTTTCACTATCTGCCTATGGATCTTCTTGTTTTTGTTGTTTCTCTATTGCCTCACTATCTGCCCGAGGTCCCTCTTTTTGTTGTTGTCCTTCCAAGATTGGTAGCCTATTCCCCCTTGAGGTTCCAGTTCTTGTAACTGTTTTTTCAATAGTTCATTTTCTTCCTGTAGTTGAGCTCTTCTGATGCTCTCTATGTACCTTACCATGCTCAACTCCCTACTTATTTCTCTCAACTAGTTTTCCATGTGCCCTATATCTTCAACTCCTTTAAATTTAGAAATCTGCATCCAGGTGTGGGTCCTGACTCTTTCTTTTTCTAGTTCAAAGAAAAGAGGCACAACAAATTTTTGTGGGATGATCTTCCCACCCTCCAAAAGATTGTAATAGGAGCCTAAGTTACGTTGAGGTCCTGGTTCTGGTATTTCTTTTGCTTTACCTTCCTCTTGGGACTGTTCCTCTGCCTTCTTTTCCAGTTTTTCAGTTTCTTTGAGCTTGTCGAGTGTCTCTTGTAGAGAGGTTTGTGCCTCCTATAGGACTATTTTAGAGTCCATCAATTTGATCCTTTTCTTCCAAGTGGAGATCTTAGGACTCCCTCTCTCATAGGTGATGGATATTTTGGAGGGGGATTCCTCCTTTGTCATAGTAGGTGCATCCTCAATGATAATGGGTTCTTTCGATGGTTGCTGGGGCTTACCCATCTTGATTCTAGTGCTCCTTCGAGCTTTGAAATACATCAATGTCTGTCCTTTTCTCTTTCGCTTTTGCTTAGCTGGAGTACTCAATGAAGCAAGCACAACGGCTACTTCCCTTGCCAGTGTTTCAAAGGATATTTATTCCTGCTATTTTTCTTCTTCACCCTCTGCAGTTATGCCAGTGTCTATTATTTCTGTTTTAATTTCTATTGTCTCAGGGTGTGTTTTCTCCTTTTCCTGCTGAGTTTCTACCTTCCCAGTGGCAGTACTTTTTGAGTTTTCTTGGTCTTCTTCTTCTCAGATTTTGTCCTCTTTCTCTTTTATGCTTTTGATGTTGTTTCTTTCTCTGCCTTAGGTTCAACTGTGGTTGTGTCATTTTTCTCTTCTTCTCTCTATTTTTCCTCCTTTTCTTCTTCTACTTGAATATTTTGTGCTTCCTCATGGATTTCCCTTTCAAGTTCCTCTTTCTGCTCCTCCTCTTCACTGCTGGATGGACTAAATTCATATGTGAGAGTTTTTATGTCATCTTCTCTAGTCATATTCCTTAAAATTTCCTAGGCTATAGAGATGGTGTATATGTGGAGGGCATCCTCTACCAACAATTTAATGAGCCCATTATGGGCCAATTGGTCTGGAACCCCTGCATTCAATTTGGTGCCACACTCTATCAAAGAATGGAGAAGAAAATATGGCAAACTAAGTTTTCTAGCTGCAGGTAGGTCCATTCCATATCTTAATTCATGTAATAATTTGAAGTGATAACCATAGACTATATTGTATCTTCCCTCCGAGGAGATATATTTCGTGATCTGGAGCTGACCTCACCCTAGGGATGAGGTAAACTTGTCCTTCTAATCCCATTCTTATCCTCTACAGGATGTTCATTGGGCTGAAAAAATGTCTTTTTAGCAACCTATCCTAGTGGTTTTTCTTCTTTGCTCCAAGGGAGCCCAAGTAAAAGACCTGTGATTCTGCTGATAAATTCTGGTGTAAGCTCTATGGTCAGACCCCTGTAACTGACTATAACATGTGTTTCTGAATGGGGTCTTAAGGGCACTAAGAATTCCTCGGTCACATCGTCATCATATCCATGAATTCTCTCAAAGAAAAGCATCCAATTTTCCTTGGTGAAGAGGGCTACCACCTCGGGGTGTTCATGCAATTTGTTGGAGTTCAAAGGCTCCTTTCCCATAAAACCTCCTAGCATGGTGTTTAGTGAATTTTGGAAATCCTCAAGTGAGGAAGAAGGCAATAACTTTCGAAACCAGAAACAAAGGAATAGCTGAGGTTTGTCTTTCTGGAATCAGAGAGGGAATTTTTCGTGTTTCTCTCTTTAACAATAGCGGTGTTCAATTTTTACTCCTTTCAAAACTTGTTCTCAACCTGAATTTACTTCTCGTTTTTTTTTTTGTTTTGTTTTGTGGAAATCAATATTTTAAAAAAATAGAGAGTATATGAAACAATGCTTTTCTTCTTTCTCACAAAATGAGCAGACTTCCAAATGCAAATTCACACTTTTTCACGGGCTTGATTTTCTATAGTCGCACCTTTTTTTTACAGAAGAATACAGGGAAGAAAAAGAAAGACTTTTAGTGTAGAGAAGAATATGGAGAGACAATATAGAATTCTTAAAACATAAGCAGAATTCCATTCTCACTTTCCTTTCCTTTTTCAACCCATTACTTTGGTTCCAATCCCACCACCTTGTATAGATATATCACATACAGAGTGGGTTTCTGATCCTACTTCTTTTCAAGCTCGAATTTGGCAAAATTTTTGAATTTTTCCTCTGCAGAGCTGCTCTCTTGCATTCCTGTAGAAAGCCTCCTGTAGACAGTGCTCCCGCTCTTGTAGAATGCAATAATGTTCCTATAGAGCCCGATAAGTAGGAGGGTTTTGAAAACTGGCAGAGAATGACTTGTTCGATGTTCTAAAGGTGGTAGGCTATTTATTACAGTCAAGAAGTCGTCTATGCGAATGAAAACAAAAGGTGGTGGAGGCTTCGACTATAGTCTACTTAAGCTGATGGCATGATCTTTGGTGACGAGGTGAGGTGGTAGGATGGGTGTGTTCTCCCCATCTAGATCATTGGTCCTACTCCAGTGCCATTATGGTATTTCATGTCACCTGCCTACCATCACTTCCATTATTCTCGTTATACACTGCCACCACTACTGGTTCTGAGTTTTTTCTTCCTGAGTTGACAGGACACACTTTCTCATTCCGTATCTAAACTTTTGTTTAAATGGAACAAAGCTTGTTTGAACTGAATGAGGGTGGTTTGAATTGAAGAAGGGTGGCTACTTAGCTGGCCATCGATTTCATTTGATCATGACCATCTCAATGGTTCATACAGTTCCTAAATAATATTCATGCAACAGAGGAATAGGTTTAGCCACTTGTTATTCAATATCGTGCTCTGCATGCTCGGACTTGGCACTTTGTTTTTTTTTTTTATTATTGCTACTGCTGGTGCTCATGGCCTTTGAACTGGTAGCTTCTACTGGTGATTTTTAATCAGGCACCACTACTTGTACGTTGTATACATCTTCGCTCGACTAACCCTGCCTTTGGAGCTTGTTTTTTTAAGGGGATCAAATGTTATAGGAATCCTGCAGGATTTCCTGTAGTTGCTTCTCCCTCTAAAATTTCTAGTTGATGCTTGAGCAAGGAATGAAAAGAAAGATGCAAAAGGTTCTGATGGAAAGGAGTAATAGCTGAAATACATCAGGTGAGAATCATGTGAATAATTTTGTTGTTTTGTTCATCATCATTTTTTTTTATTTAAAAACAAAAGAAACAGAATTTCTGTGATTTCTGTGCAGGGAAGGAAAAACAAGTGGAAGTGTGGGTGTGTAGGGATGGAGTGAAGAATTAGGTGGGTGAATGGTGGAAAGGAGGTCCATAGGCATTCTGGACAAATTTTTAGCCCTCAAATTCTTCTCTAAACTTGATTTTGAGCTTTCTGTAGTTTCTACAGGAGCCTCCTGTAGAATGCACAGAGTTTCTTGTAGGTTGCAAAATTTTTAGAACAAGTGAAACCAAGGCCTAGGAAAAGATAATGACAATGGAGGATTGAGCTATCAAGGTTGCATGTAGCCTGGCATTTTTTTTCTCTCTTTTGTGACCCTCCTGTAACCTGCAATGCATTCAAAAGAAGTTAGGTTTTTTCTGTTCTTTTCTTTTCATCCTTTTCTTTTTCACTTTTTTTTTTTTTTAATGAAACAGCTAGGGTGCCTCTAGGAGGCTTTCACCCTCATTACCTGCCTTAGGCATCTCCAAGAGGTTTTCACCCAGGGATCTTTTATTCGTTTTCTATTTTTTTCATTTTTTCTTTTTGTTTTTTTTTTCATTTTTCTCTCTCTCTTTTTTTTTTTAGCTCAAGGTGTGGGTGGAGTGGAGGTAGAGACCTGCACCACCACCAACACTATCTTACTTAGATTCTCAATGAATTCTTTCTTAGAAAGGGGCTTCCTATAGATCTTCAACCTATGCCCATTGGCGAGCATGGAGATGGATTCTTCATTGATGGTCTGGATCAGGACTAAACCATTGTCATTGTATTTTTATATTGTGTATGGTCCTAGCCATCTTGTCCTCAGTTTGTCCTTGAAATCTTTATATTTTGAATCATACAGTAGTGCCCGATCTCCTTCTTGGAATTGTTTTCCTTTGAGGTGTTTGTCATGCCATATCTTTCTTTGAAGTTGGACTACATCTGAGTGGAGAAGGGCCCACAATATCTGCTCATCCAATCCATTGAGCTGAAGTAACCTTTCATTTTGTGCATGGCTGAGATCTAGGTCTAGCTAACCTACCATCCTTAGTGTGTTATAGTAAAATTCTATTGACAGCAAAGCCTTCTTCCCATAGACTAACTCATAGGGTGTGAACCTTGTGGTGGTTTTCCATGTGCTGTTATAGGCCCAAGTGGCCTCAACCAATCAATCTGCTTAATCTTTCCTACCGCTGCTCACTACCTTAGTAAAAATCCCTTCTAGAACTTTTTTAGTGACTCCTACCTATCCATTTGCTTGCAGATGATAAGGGGTGGAAGTACTATGCTTAATCTTGTGATGTGTGAGGAGGTCTTCAATCAGATTAGAGGTAAACTGACTCCCTTGATCTGTGACTAATTCTCTTGGATAGCCAAACTTGTAAAAGATATTTTCCCTAAAAAACTCAGCTAGTTTTTCTTTTGTTGTTGCCTTGATCACTTTTGTTTCTGCCCATTTTGTGAGGTAATCAGTACAGAAAATGGTGTAAAATTTATGTCTTGAAGGAGGATTGATGGGACCCACAAAGTCCATTCCCCATTTCTCAAATGGCTCGAAAGTCACTTGAGGTTGCATAGGAATCTCATCCCTTGGAGTAGGTTTCCCCATCCTTTGACATTGGTCACACTGGCTGATATATCTTCTGACATCTTGATGAGGAGTGGACCAATAATAACATGCTTGCATAATTTTGAAGGCAGGCCTTTTTGCTGAAAAATGGCCCCCACAGGGCCCATTGTGACAGGTTAGGAGTCTGTCAAAAACTTCCTCCTGCTTGACATATTGCCTTCAAATTGGATCTGGGACAAGTTTAAAAAGATTGCCTCGAATCCAGGTGAACGGGGCACTTTTCCTCACGATCTTGCTCTTCTCTTTTGAGGACAAGTGTGGCGGAAACTTTACTGAAACCAAGTAATTTGCTATATCAGTAATTTTCTATATCATCTGGAATTTGATCATTCACCATTCCTTCTTCACTTGCAGGCAGATCTAATCTAGATTGAAAATCAACAACAACGTTTTCCTTAACGGGCTTATCAACAATGTTCAAATCAAATTGCTGCAATAAAAGTAACCATCTAATAATATGAGAATTTACATCTAGTTTATTCATCAAATACCTAATTGCAGCATGATTGGTGTGTATGAATGTTTGATAGTCGATGATGTAGTGTCTGAACTTATTTAGGGAATGGACTACAACTAGGAGCTCTTTTTTGGTTACAGTGTAGTTTAATTCTTCCTTGGATAGGTTCTTATTGACAAAATATACGGCATAAGGAAAATTCTCATCAACTTTCCCTAAGGCTACTCCTATTTATTTATTCGAGGCATCTATGTGAATATGGAAAGGTAAGGCCCAATTTGGACCTCTCAAAATTGGGGCAGTTACCAGTTTACCTTTCAAGGTATCTGGAGCTTCTTGACAGTTGTCAGTCCATATGAACTGAACATCTTTCTCCAAAAGACCAAATAATGGAGAGAATAGCT
Source organism: Pinus taeda (assembly GCA_000404065.3). NCBI lineage: Eukaryota > Viridiplantae > Streptophyta > Pinopsida > Pinales > Pinaceae > Pinus > Pinus taeda. The sequence continues at coordinate 126,258 of APFE030731466.1, read as the reverse complement.
TAATAAAATCTCTAATGAATCTTCTATAATACCCAGTTAAGCCTAGGAAACTTCGAACATCTCTTACCTTTGGAGGAGGTGGGACCCTTTGGATGATAGCAATCTTGTTGGGATCCACCCGTAATCCTTGTTGAGAAATTGTATGACCTAGCAGGGTCCCTTCAGTCATCATGAATTCATATTTTTTAGGACTGAGGGACAGGTTCATTTCGATGCACTTGGCTAAAATGTTTCCCGGGTTAGTCAAAGCTTTCTGGAAATTAGAACCATAAGAGGTAAAGTCATCCATATAGATTTCCACTGAATCAAGAACCAGTTCACCAAATATGCTCAGTACTACTCTCTAGAAAGTGGCGGGGGCATTGTACAACCCAAAAGGAAGGACCTGGTATGCAAAAGTACCCCAAGGACAAGTGAAAGTGGTCTTATCTTGGTCTTCTGGGCTAATTTGGATCTAGTTGTACCCGCTAAACCCATCTAGGAAGGAGAAGAACTTCTTCCCTGCCAGGCCATCTAACATGTGATCAATGAAAGGCAAAGGGAAATGGTCCTTCTTAGTGGCCCTGTTTAGTTCCCGATAGTTTACAGAAATTCCCCACTTCCTATTTTTCTTTGGCACTAGCACCAAAGGAGAGACCCATTCGCTGTCAGAGATAGGGTAGATGAATCCTGCATCTAGCAACTTTTGCAGTTCCTCTTTGACAATGTCCTTAAGGGTTGTATTCATCCTCCTTTGAGGCTACTTGACTAGTTTACAATTTTATTTAAGGTAAATTTTATGAGTACAGACTGAAGGGTGGACTCCCTTTATCTCCTTATAGCTCCAAACAAAAGCATCCAAGTGGTTTTCCAATAAGTTACACAACTCTTTCTCCTAAGAGGTGGATAGAGATTAGTTGATCCTAAAGGTTCGTTCTGAGCCAATTTCCACATTCTTCACTCAAAGAGAGGTCAGATCAGCCACATAGAGATCAACTACATGAATGGCTTGGGTTTCTTCCACCAACTCTTCTAATGGCAACACACTGGGGGGCTGATTCTGAATCAAGTTTTCAATAAGTTCATTCTCAGTTTGTGGGCCCCCCATGGTAACCTCTACTATACACAATGGTGTGGAATAGACTTCATCCTCTTCTTCCTCGTCCAATCAGAGAGGTAAATCATGTTCTAATAGAGGTTGGGCAGGAGGATATAGCACCAGATGCTTGGACATATGCCCATTCTTGATTGTCATGTTCCCAGCTCGATAACTGATGTAGGCATCTACAGTAGCCAACCAAGGTCTTCCAAAGATGAGTGGATACCCACTGAGCTTTGCCTTTGGCTGGAGAACTAGGAAATCAGTAGGGTACTCCCAGGATTCAATACAGACCATTACATCTTCTACAATCCCCTTAGGGGTCACGGTGGAGCGGTCCGCTAACTACAGGATTGTGGTGGTCTTTCTTAGGGAACACTGAAGGTTGAGCTTGAACATAGTGTCCCTGGCCATTACATTAATGGTAGCCCCTAGATCAATCATGGTATGGGGGATTACGATGCCATTGATGTGGACATCGACTACAGGACTCCCAGGGTCTAGATATTTCAGACAGGTTACCTCCCCGAACATTAGGTCAGACAATTGTCCTATGACATTGATAGTTGGAACATCTCTCTTGCGCCTGCGTGGATGCCTGAAGAACTTCTCCTTGATCATCTTGTTGTATATGGGCACATCCTTTATGGCTTGGAGAAGTGGTATATTTACACATAACTATTTTAATTCTCCCATAAGTTTAGTTTCTTCTCGGATCAGTTGTGTGGTTCCAGTTAGTCTCTCAAGAAAGGTGGAATAACTTTTGGTTCACTTTCCTCTTTTTTTTCCACACCCTCCTTAGGAGGGGGTTGGCTATTTTGGAGAACCTTTCCAAGTTAAAGGATAATCTCCTAAATCTCCATAACATAGGTCTGACATGATGTTTCTCCCCTATGTAGTTGTTGGGTCTATCTGTTGTTGGGGTTCGTGTTCACTTAAGCAAGTATTGAAGGTTGTCTTAATGGAACATGAGGTAATGGTTGTGGTTGAGCAGGTGGTGGAGGCAAAAGAGTGGGAGGAGAGTTGTACTAGGGACTCCACCCCTGATGAAGTGCATTCCACTGAGGCTGTGGCTGAGAATAATAGTGAAATGAATGAGCAACTAGTGGAGCCTGGTATTGAGGAGGATATGTCCATGGACGTGGTGTGGAAAAGGAAGGATGAGTAGGGGGACCCCAAGAATTCATGGAAGTGGTCTAATTGGGGTTGTAATAAGTCTGGGATGTTCCTTACATTCCTTGCTCATAAGGTCTGGGTCCATGTTGCCTCCTTTGGTTCATAAAATAGAGTGGTTCAGCGGCTCGTTCGGCCCCTTGATATGTAGCTTTAATTCTGGGCAAGGAAGGGCACTGATTCATAGGATGGTCTTCTTCACATACTAAACACACTTCTATAAAGTGCAATGGACATGTGTTCCTAGGATGCATTCTAGTGCACTTGGGACAAAAGATGGCCAAAGCCCTCTCAGCTTCCTCTTACTTCCTTTTGAAATGCAAGGTATCCATTTGCATGGAAAGGGTCTACCTCATCTCGCTCTTGAAATCTTCTAGCCGATTCTCAAGTTTGTTTCTAAGGGATGAATTAGATGAGGATGTACTGGCTAAAGGTTGACTTCCCCTACCTCTTTCTAGCTGACCTAGAATGGTTTCTAAACATAGTCTTTATGTCATCATAAGGCAGTTGATAGATGTCTCCCCAAGCCAGCAAATGGAGGGTATCTAGAAGGTCTTTAGGGACTCCTATTAGTAGAGAAAACATTAGAGATTCACGATCAAGTGTGCACCTAGCCCTTTTATAACTAAGTTGGAACCTTTCTTTGTAGTCTTCTAAAGATTCATCACTTCCCATGGTCATTCGGAAGATTTATTCTATGGTATCCTTTAACCTACAGTAGTCCTGGTATTTGTTGTTAAAGACTCATTGCATCTGAGCCCAAGTTGTGATACTGTTTCCAGCTAACCCCATGAACCAGTGCAATGTTACATACTTGAGGGTAGAAGGAAATAGTTTCAACTTCTGCTCCTCCTCTGCATAGTCATAGGTTCGACAGAGAACAACAAATTCAAACAAGAAGGTATCAGGATCTTTGCTAGTCATTCCATAGAAGTGAGGTAAGGTTGAAGGACTTATGTTTTTCATTTTTGTGTCCCCATTGGTCTCTCAGATAGGGAAGGCACCTCCTATTCTTTCCCCATTTCCTATAACATTTTTGTTTTCATCCATGGTCTCAGGGGGAATGGTTTCTTGCTCTTCTTCTGTTATAGGATCATCGTATATCTCCAGAGGTTCAGCTATAGGCTCTTCTAGATCACTTCCACCAAAGAAGAGAGAAGAGTGACATAGTGATGTCATGGGGGTGTTGGGTAGGAATTTTCCTGAATTGTCTCTATTCCTATGAGGCATGAAATGAAATCTTTTTTTTTTGGGTGATTTTTGTGTTTTTTTCTGCTTATACTTGGAAAACTAAAAATGGATTGAACAACAACTTGCAACTAACTGAAATGAATCTTGCTAAAATGGAAATTGCATAACTGAAATGAAAGTAGGAGATGACTAATCTACTTTGCTGGAATGGAAACTGCAGAATTGAAATGAAAGCAAGAAATGTCTAATCTACGCTTGTTGAAATGCAATTGAAGAATTGAAATGATAGCAGGAAATGTCTAATCTACGCTTGCTGAAATGGAATTGCAGAATTGAAATGAAAGCAGGAAATGTCTAATCTACTTTTTCAGAATTGAAATTGCAAAATTGAAATGAACCAACCAATCTACTTTTGCTGAAATAAACTACTTAACAAAATGTTGCAGTAGAAAATAAAAGAAAAGTAGTAATCACAAAATACTCTGAGGCTTCCCTGTCAATGGCACCAAAAAGAGTGGTGAGATCAAGTATTGTAGCAATAATGTTGCAACTCCTAGGGCTTCCTTCTTTACTTTTATCAACCCAGCAGTTCGTAACAAACTTGGAAGCGATGGTGTTGTATGCACAAGTACTAGCTCTTACTATAGGCTATCACTTAATTAGTTGGTGCAAGTTTGTTGGGAGCTGAAGCCAACATGCATGAGTTCTCAGAAGAGGCTTTAACTATGATGAAAGGAAGATACCTCTACAGGTGCTATTCTACTTGCAGAAAGAGAAGGAAAACTGGAATGAAACACAAACCCTAGTAAACCCTAGCAAACTCTAGTTTACCCACTAACCCTACTTGTGCATGAAAAGAGATGGAAACTACAAAAATGGGTGCCATTGACTACTCAAAAGGTAAATTGAATTTATTCAAGCTACTTTTGAAGAGAAATGAGAAGAAATTATCTTTTTGTACTTTTGAGTATTTCTATGTGGAATTATTATTCTTATGATTTGATTGATTCTGAATGTGCAGAGGTTGGGTGGAAAAGGAAGAAGGAATTGGCTTTTGCAGATGGTGAGGAAGGTGTGGAGAGGTCCTAAGAAGCCCCTAATACCCTTCTGAAGACTTCCATAGTGATCAGACTTCGAAAAATCACTCACAAGAAGTTCTACAGGAAGCTGCAGGGGATCTACAGGAGGTTCTACAGGAGGACCTATAGGAGTAAACCGAGAGTGGTTTTTGGAGGTTTGAAGGTGGAAAAGTGATGGGAAATGGGAAATAGAGGTTGGATGAAGGTGTTTATGGTTTTATAATTTGTCAAGGAAGATCAGGGACCAAGGAGATGGTTGGATTTGTTCAAATGGCAAGAAAACAACTTTATGAAAAAACAATGCAGAAATTAGGGTAGACTGGCGAAATGTGGTGAATGAGCTGGGGGATCTATGAGAGGTGAGCTAGTGTTGGAATTTTTATGGAGGAATGATGAGCTGGAATGTTCTACAAGAGATTTGCACATGTATTTCTCAAAACTGACCAAAGCAGGAACCAAAAAACAAAGTTTTGTCTATCTTAACCTAAATTCTGACCTAAAACTAGAAAAATGTCAAACAATACCTTATGAACAGAAAATCATGCAAGATAACTATGGTTAAAGGGCATAAAATGATTTAGCAATTAAATCTAAACCAATCTCAACTTTTCCAAATCAAAGTATCACACTAGCAGTTGCATAAAAGAGAAAAAATTGTGTTTTGGTGGCAACAGTAGTGCCTTGACCTCAGATCATTGTCCCAAGAAGGGAGAAAGGAGAGAAAGACCTGTTGTTAGCATTTTTGGATCATTTTCTTCACTACAACAACTTACTTAAGCAACTTGAAGCAAAAACAACTATTCTGACCATCAAAAGCAACCTAATCTAATGAAGTAAAATAAGTATATGCAATAGAAATTAACTCATGAATGGAAATGAAAACATATAAGTACACAAAGGAGGCACTGGCCAGCTTGGGTTAGGCCCTAAACCAAGAGCTTCGGCCCTCTAAAAGAGATTAGTGCTAGCTAAAAACCTGTTTCATCTTCACTGTAAAAAATAGTAGTTACATCACATAAACTGTTCTCAAAAAGAGCTTGAAACTGAGCTGAGCACAATGCTGCACAAAAGTGCGAAAATATACTAAGAACTGGCTAACCTACTGAGGCTTGAAGCCTTCTTATTTATGCAAGTTGGGGCTCCCAACAATCCTCCTAAAATTAAGGAACTCGGCTTCCTAGAACTGAAGATAACAACAACCCTACTTGACTTGCTCGGCTGCCCCTTGGAATCATCAATGTGGGCCTTTGTACTCTGAGTTGCTGATGGAGAATTCAAAGCAGGGATCATTAATGAAGGAGACACCCCTTCTATGAGTCTTCTTCTTTGTTTCCCTCGATTTTGGCTTTCATTTTCTCATAATTTCATTGTTTTTCCAAAATTGTCCAAAAAATCTGCAATAAACAATCATTAGACTACATGGCAAAGTGACTATCCCCATTCACTTTGTTGACATAAATATATTCAAAAACATGCACAAAAATATTGTGAATAGTGTATTAAATTGAAATAATAGGGAGAATGAGCCCATATAGTTACCCATTTCTGGGGCTCATCAGGGGTGTTTTGAATCTGGCCCACCTCCACAAAATCGTTGAAGCCATTAATGGGCTAACAACCCATACCTTCGCCAATCTGTTCATGGGCATTATAAAAACTTTCATTCACCATTTCAAATGGGAATTACAGGGGGTAGACTTATGGAACCACGAGTAGATCATTGTGTAGACAAAGTCAAGAGATAGACATAGATTTAAAGGTGGGTATATTCTAGGGGATTATTCCTTAAAATATTCCACAAAATATTCTTTTATGCAGTTTGGAATCTAAAAGATTCCATAGGGGTGATCTTTTACAGTAGGAAAAACATGCCAAGTTTTACTCAAAGGAACCAAAATTTCGTAGGGAATGTGACGGTGTGGTCTCATTCCCCAAATGAGAAGTGGAAATTCAAGTGGCCAACAACAAAGAATCTTTGTAAAATCTTGTGGAGTCTAAAACATTCCCTTGGAGGTTCATTTTTGACAGAAACAGAATGATGTCGACTTTATAATCATTTTTCATATAATTTCAGAAAGAGCACAGTGGTCTGGTTAGAATTTCCATTACAGTAGTGGATTTTCCAGTCATCTCTAGGAAGGAATCTTCGATATTCCTGAGGGTCCAGAATTTGACAGTTGGAGAAATGGGAAAATTTTATTGTCATTTGACACAATATTGTGCCACAAATTCAACAGTGCAGTCCATTTCATCATCTGAGATTGCATTTGTCGGCCATCCCCGAAAGTGGAGGTAAATGATGCAGTCATGACATGTCTTTCTTCTAATTGGCTGAGATGATGTTTTTGTTTTCAATATCCTTGATTACCATTATGTTGAGGAATACTTGTATTCCACTTCATGTTAGAATTTATTAGGTTGTCATGTTGAAGGATGGCCCATATGAGTGAGAGTTCCTATAGGAAGAACATCTCATGGAGAGACATTCCACTCTGGTTGAGGGAATTTATCCTTGTAATCACAAATAATGTACTACATACTCATCATCACCTTGTAGCATTTAATGAATAAACCTCCCCACTCTTGGCATTGGGCCAGAAGATGTAACCCACACTAGGTGAACTCTGTTATCAATGAGTTTTTGTTCATGATTTGATGGATGTCGTTATGCTTCATCTTCTTTACAATATGCATACATAGATTTTCATACTCTTTGATATGCAATTGATCTAGATTTAAAAAGGAATGCAACAAAGTACAAATATAACCATAAATACAAATATGCAGCAGAAATAAGACTTCCTTTAATTAATGTCAAATAATGAAATATGCTTACAAATAGTATGGAAACGAGACTAGCTTAGTGATGGTAGCTTATCTTTGAGAAGAGATGTGGTGGCTACATGCCTTTGAACTACCTTACAATAAGGGCCTTTTTATTATTGAACAATAAGAGAAAACCCTAAACAACCAAAAGCTTAACTTGAGGAGATGTAACATAAAGAGTTTATGGGCCTTGTTGGCATTAGTTGGGCAGCCAACTTCCCAGGGTTGTGACTTGGTCATACTATCTCCATTTAACGTGCATTATACCCCGTTGGAAAAATCTCTCTAAGGATTACAACAAAAAAATGACTTATTTAAAGTCATTGGCTGTAGATTGCCAAAAAAAGTTCATTTAGGGCTTCAAAATGGCTCCGAAAGTTTAGGACCCGAAAAAACTGCTACAAATAGTAATATGTGCTCCAATTAAGGAAAATGAAAAAACTAAAAGATAGAATGGTGGGGTCCAAGTGGAACTGGCAGGTGGCTACCAATATCCACTTGGATCAACAATTCTACTAACATCAAAGAAGTAAAATATCTTGGTTAATTCTAGTAGCTGAAGAGATCTAGATCATTAATTTTGTGGAACCCTTCAATTTTTGGATAGAGTGGGACCTGTAGCATACCAAATTGCATTACCAATCCATATATGGGTTCATAATGTGGTTCATATTTGTTTTCTAAAGAAATATGTGTGTGATTCTAGGGATGTGATTAATTGACAAGATGCATAGGTAATATAAGAAATTAAATATTTTATAAATTTATATATCTAAATTAGCCATCAAATAAAAAACAATCAACAACAGAATTGTGTCTGTGTGATAGGTGAAACCATATGGAGAGTTTCTGGTAGAGCCTCTACATGTTCTCCATCAGAGAGAAATATTGTTACAAAAGTGATCTATCACCCAGGTTAATGCGCATTTGAGACACTTTATCCCATAAGAGGCCACCTCGGAGGATGAAGGATTTATGCAACAAGCGTGTATCTTGACCTATTTGAAAAGGAAGAAATGAACACCAAGGATGACGTTTCACATAAGGGGGGAGAGATGTAACAACCCAGTCTTGTAAATATTTGTTATAACTATCAGTTATTTATTTTTATTACATGAGACTCTGGTAGTTAAGGCTTGGAGGAAATCTGAGTAAACTCTAATGATAAAATTTTCGTTTCTTATTTTTATTAAGAAGAAATTGTGACAAGTCTTGAAATTCCTGGGAAAAGACCCTAAACAAATTCTAAGACTTCCAAATAGTTATGAAAGTTAACTCTCTCTCTCTCTCTCTCTCTTCATTCCTTGGAGATAAAGATATCTCAATTGGAAGTACAAAGGGTTCTTTGGCTCTAGAAGGAGAGGAAAACACCTGGATGGAAAAACACCTGAATGTGATGTTGTGAAGGTATGGAAGGACATTACCTGAAGAATATTATCCTAAGATGGACTTAAGCTGGTGGAAAAATCTGATATAGATAGCGGTCTATAAGTTCTAGGTTGTGTTGAGCCTTGATGCTTGTAGGCTACCTCTGAAGGCGTCCCTATTAAATTAATTGTTCCGGAAGTTAAGAGCTTGGGGGGATAACTAGACGTCACTGTCATTCTCATTGGAAGGTAGGTGTAGTCTTTTCCTAACTAGGTTTTCTGACAAGTTTCAATTTGACACAAATAAGTATATTTAATTTGTGTTATGATAATGTAGATGCTAGAAAATGATGTAGATAATTACTGTGAAAACAATAGAAAAATTGGATAATTATTGTAGAAGTTAATGTGAATGTATTACAAAGAATAGGAGTTATGACATATAATGAATATGTCAGATTGTACACTACTATGTTAATAAATTCAAAACAAAAACCAATTTGAAAAATTTATTCTTAAATATAAAATATATTATGACCACTTATCGATCATGTGGATTCTCCTTTATAAGGGTTCGGGTGTATAGGTAGTTGATTTAGCACACTTTGGATTGGAACAAAGTACAAGTGTAATACTCAAGGTGGCCATGAGACTGTGGATAATATTCACAAATGGAATGCGACAACTCTGAAATCTGTATCAACAAAGTCTATTAATTTTTTTTAAATGAATCGATAACAAATAATGATTGCAAAGGAATACTTGATTTCGATCCTAGTTAAGTTATAACTAGGAAACCCTAAGGTTTCATCTTGGAACTCTCGAGGCTTGTACAATGTGTTTTGACTAGGTTAACTAATGGGCATAGAAATAAGGTGCCAAGAAGTTATGGGTCTTCTTCCCTATGGGGCATTAGAAAAATGAAATTAAAAGAAAAAATTATAGTAAACAGTGAAATTAGAGTACAACTAGAGATTTCTAATTGAACCCATTACTAGTTTGGTAGTGTAAAAATATTTTAAGTCATTCGAGTGCATGTTAAAAATAATATGTCTAACAATTATATTCTAGCATAGAAAGCATTCCATAACGCAAGGAAAAATGTTACTAAATTGTTAACCATAATATATATATATATATATATATATATATATATATATATATATATATATATATATATGATATCATATATATATAATATATATTATATATTATATATATATATATATATAATATATAAGATATAGATATAGATATAAGATATAGATATAGATATAGATAAGATATAGATATAGATATAGATATATATATATATATATATTATAATATATATTATATATATATATATATATATATATATATATTATATATATATATTATATATATATATAGATAGATAATTAGATAGATAGATATAGATAGATACATATACATTTTTTTCCCCGTAAGAAAAGTTGTAATTTAATTAATAATAACAAAATTACATTTTGTAGATGTAAAAATACATATGCCAAAGCAGATCAAGAGATTGTTGTGAAAAGAAAAGCCAGAAAGTAAAAATTAGTGTACAATTGGGAAGATTTATGTTTTTCTCCCTTTTTTCTTTTCAACCTTTTGCCACTCCCCTTGAGTTGGTGAGGATGAAAAAAGTACTAGAGAAGTGTCCTCCACAGGGTGAGGATTTTCTTTATCTAAATCAGAGTGGTCTGGAGAATGATGCCTTTTGGCTCCATTGGTGTTTGTTATGTTTGGTATCTTCTCCAACAAAGAGTCCTTGACATCCTATACTACAGATTCCTTAGTTGCTGGTGCCTATGTGTCTTGGGAATGGTTTCCATAGGTAACTCCTCAAATTGGGCCATCATCATGAATTGGTGGAGGGACACTTTCCTCCTCATCCTTTGCTGCTTTAGCTAGATTCACTGTGCGTTTCCAGCCTCGTGGGTTTTGTGATTGCTTCTTATTTCTTCTGGTGTCTTTTTTGGCTTGTGCGTATTTACTGAGGAGGTGACTTATTTTTTGATAGCTACAACACCTAAATGTAGTATTCTCATAATCTAAAAGTTGTTTCCATTGTGTGTTATTATGGATCGGAATTAGGCTATCCAGTAAGCCTTGACTAAGGCCAATCTCTACAAAAATTCTTGCAAAAGTATGAATGCCTCTTGCAACTCTTTCCTTATCTATCTCGAGGAATTTTTCTAGTGCATGCCCAATTGCTTTGAGGGTTCTGGGTAGCCAGAAATGTAGCGGAAGGTTGTGTAGTCTGACCCATATCGGCATTTTCGAAATCACGATAGTAGTGGCATCAAAACTTGGGAACCAAGGAGTCATGAAGAGTCCTGCATTGCCCCAGAACCATGGACCCTCATCGAGGACATATTCCGTTTCCTGGACCATGTTGGAATTAACAATAAAAAATCCTTTGGAGCATAAATGGAGCTCACAATTTGTTTTCCATGTGGAGGATATTCATTGTTGTAATGCATCTGTTTTGGGCTAGAAACCATTGAATCTACGTATGACAGCCTTTGTGTAAAAATTAGTACAAAAATTATTTACCTTAGGTAGATTGATCACCAGTACCGGAGTCTGCGCTTTTTGCTCCACTATATAGGGTCCAGGTATGTCTTGAGCTGGTGTTGGTTTGTTGATGGCTTCCCCCTTCCCTTTGAAAACGTCCTTGAAAGAACCAGTGCCCTTTGAGCTAGATCCAAAGCTGCCACCTCTCAGCCTCGTGTTTAGGATGATAGATGTGTCAGACACAATTCCATAGTCCTGTACTATGTATTGGTCCTGTAAAATTTGTCCTACAGATATCAAGCTTTGCATGTTTGCTGGTATACTTGTATGTGTTTGTATTTCATGATTTAAATCTTTTATTAGCGTCCCCTTTCCGGTTTGCTTGCAAATTGTTCCTCTTGTCAGGGTTTTGATAAAGATTTGTATCAGCTCTTGACTAGAAGTTTAAGAGGGAAGTGGGTTTACCTATGATTTAGGTTCTGGTTTTTTTGAGTTGCTTCAGATGCAAAAAACCCTCGATCCATTGCCCAGGTCACCCTGTTCCAGACCGCTAGCCCCTTGCTTTCCATCTTGCCTTTCAGGCCTTCTTCTACTTATGGATTGAGATAGGATGTTATTTCGGTACTTATTTGCCCCCAGATCTGAAACTACCATGGGTGGATCATTCCTCTCTGTACTAGATCGATTAGATCGATAATAGGGCTGAGGGTTTTTTTTCCTTCCTAGGCAATTTTGATTCTCTCCTTTCCATACCATGACTATCTAAAGTGTGAATCCATAGTGACATGCATCCTTTGTTTAGCAATGGTAACTCCTGACTTGTCCTTAAGGTTCAATTCCTCAACATCTTGTCCTATTCCATATCCTTGGGGTCAATCCTTCTGCAACCCCTACACATGGTGATTTCGCCTATCCACGCTGCAACAACAAAAGAAGCATACAGGTTGCATGCATTATATGCAGCAGGTCTGAGCTTCTTCTTTGGCAGAGATGGGGTTGCAAGGTACTAGATCTAGCTGGAAGCTATTTCTATGTCCTTCTTAGACATGACTCAAATGCCTTTGATATCCTTGTCTGTGATAAGAAACACTGAGATATAGGTAAGATGATAGTCGATTTCCTCCAGCAGTTACTCTACCAGAGTTGTCTGGAATGTCCTTGACATCTTAGCACCCAGGAATTCTGAAGGTTGTGCCTCCTCTTTAAAGATCCTTTTCTCTAGGTAGGAAAATAGATCTTCATAGTTGAGCATGGAGAAGTTCCCCAACCACTCACAGGAGAGAACCTCTTCTGGCGTCTCTACCTGCACTTCAACAACATCACTAGATGCATGCACGACAATACTAGTAGTGGAAGAGGAAGGGATTTTTCTCTTCTCCTTCATTTCTATAGGCAAGCGGAAACCAAAAGTAAAAAATGTCAATTTCCCATTGAAAGCAGGTTTGTATTTGATGATCTTGTCATTCTTTAGCCTCCATTTGAGTGCTCGCTCCACATGCGAGGTGACGAGGTTCAAATCCTGGACGCTACCCGCAGAAGTCAACATTTTCAACTGTGCACCATGATCCGTCTTGGCCCTCTTTTCCCTACACACAGACACACACACACACACACAGATATATATATATATATATATAAAGCTCAGGGACTATATTTGGGAGATCATTCGTATGGAGAATCTTGGAAAAATGGAGCTCGTGTGTGCTACGGTTTCAATTATTAGATATGCGATATTAAGCTTGGCCACCATGAATAGTCCCTTCGCTAGTTCGCAAGGCATCTTTGGATTTTAGGCTTTAGGCCTCTGGTGGGTTCACATCCCTCAGAGGGGCTATGTTAAGCTTCCTAATATGTGGGGGCAACTTGGATTATGGAGCTCAAGGTACGAGGAATATTCAAAGGAGGGAGGCCATGGCCCTACGATGGCTTCCATCTATGGGAGAACCAAAGCGATCGTGTCCTGTATCGAACGAAACATCATCCTTCTTCTTCCTGATGTAGAAGGCATACCAACACTACAAGGTTGTTTGAATAGGGCTTGTTTAACAAGAATTTTGTGGTTGGGATTAGATTTTTTGAGGATGGTAGTAGTAGCACGATTACTTACGGACATATCCTTCATGACATACCAGTGTTGTACCCTGGGACCCTTCTGCTGTCATAATAGAAAGGCTCTCTCCATCATGATATTGATCAGACAGACTTGAGTGTGCCCAAAGCTCTAGATCTGCTTGCGTCTCGACTCAGTAGTGGGGTTTTGGTGTCTGCATCAAGCAAATTTGCACATAGACTTAGATATGGAGAACAAACACTAGATCAAGGTTCACCAGGCTCAAATCTAATAGGTTCAGAAATCAATAAGGACAATCGCCCACTATCCCAGGAATTTCACACCAGTTTTCACTATCTTAAGCTAAATCCAAATAATATGCATAGAGTTTTCATACTTGGGGCGGCTCCTATTTCGAATCTCTCCAAGAATCCCCCCAAATTGATCTCATCGTAAACTAGGTCTTCTGGAGAAGAATTCCTTTTTGACATGAAGCTAGACATTGAATCCTTGCAATAGGTAAGACAAATCCACTTTCAAATCTTTTTAAAAAACCATTGTGAGGAAGTCTTCTTTAGTTTCAGTGAATGTTATAGACATGGTGATGCAACTAGAGAAAAACATCATGAAAAATATTAGAATATATGTAAATCTACAACACTTGATCTACGGGGGCAGAACAATGCAAGATAATTAGTTCCTGATGGATTACAACATCTTACAAGCTTCCTCCATAACCCTCAACCTACGACTAAGAGGTGGAGTTGTGACCTCTAGTAAAATTAAACATGTTGGAGGAGGCCCTTAGTGCAATACATCTAAAGGAACATAATCAAAATAGAAACAATCAAATGGAGGAATCTCGTACAAGAACATACTACAGGGAAAAAAACACAGCTACAATACCTTCATATCAAACATGTAATTCCCCTTGTCCTTACATAGTTGAGCAACTGAACTACATTCCAATACTGAACATAGACACTCTAGAGACAAATGAGAATTGTACTAAATTTGAATCACAAGACATTATACATCGATTCAATTATTTCTAGAAAAAACTAGTGGAGCTCTTTCAATGGATTTTCACAAACTGGACAGTACATTGTGAAATACACCTCTGCTCCAAAGGGTTCTTCATTGTAAAATTCCTAACATTGGAAGCAAGAGAAATCATTCTTAAGGAAGTACCATGGTTCTGGGGATCGATGGGTCTCTTCATTACCCCTTGGTTTCTAGAATTTGATTCAAATACCATGGTCGTAACTAGAATGTCGGTATGGGTTAGATTGCCCCATCTCCCTCTACATTTCTAGGACAATCGATTCCTAGTAGCTAGTGGGAACATCATAGGGTGATACATCAAACAAGATACCCAAATATTAGAGGAAATAATATGCACCTTCACATAATTATTTGTGGAAGTAGATCTCAACAAAGGCTTACAGAATCATATACAATTGATTCAATACCAACGGAATTAGATACAACTCTTAGATTATGATGGCACAACTTTCAAATGCAGAATTTGTAGCCAAATAAAACAACTTCAAAATACATGTCGTGAAGCTAAGAAAGACACCCGAAGAAAGAAGAAGACTAGGAAACAACCCAAAGGATGGAAATTCCCCCCACTCAAGTCTGATGAGGATGAGGACGAAGCAAAGGAAAAACCCACACCCAATGAGAACACCTAGACACCAAATGAACTAGAAACACAGGGGAAAACCTCACAAGATCCATTTGAATTACAGAGAAATTTGGTTCAACCAAAAAATATACTAGAAGTAAAGGATAATTGTGGAAATAAACATCTACATACATAAGACAACTCAGATTCATGCAAGGACACTGCAAGACAAGAAGTGTGAAATCAACTTTCTCTTATCTCTTCAATGCCATCACAAGGGAAATGCCACAATATTGAGAAAACGAAATGGAGAAAAGCCTAACTTTTTCCTTCATCTGTATTTTAGTTATTTTTTGTATGAACTTATGATCATAAGTCATTGACTTTATGATGGAATTCTCTTAAGCATTTGCAACATGTAATTTTGTTCTCATTAATAAAAATTTTATTCTTCCTTGTGAGAGGGAGAGAGAGGGAGTTTCTTCTGTGCTGAAAACTAAAATGAATAACCGAGAGACTACAGGATGAAGACCAAAAATTCCAAAATTCTTTCGTCAGAGAAGTTGCATATAACACCATTGTTCATAAAAATTATATATAAACCATTTGGTCATGGAAAGACCACCTGAGATAGAATAAGTATGTAATCCTCCAACCACATAGAAAACTGATGTAAAGAAAACTACTTTATGCCTAAAGTGCACTCGTAAATTTCAACATTCACCCATAAACCGATTGAGGAGAATTTAGTGTATTAATAACTACTCCAACCCTAATAACCTAACTAGAAAATCTAATTCTTAGGGTTCCACATGGCGACAGAGTAAAAACCCTCATCAAACATCATAGGAGCCGAAGCATACACTCTACTCTGTGAGAAATAAGTTGATAGTAACCCTTGTATAATCGGTGGGTAAATTAGAAGAACCTAGAAGGAAGAGGAAAAGCATGAGCACAGTTTTAGGGCCAAGTAACTGTTCCATAAAATGAATTATGACATAAAGTGTTAAGTCTCTATACTACTAGTTTAACCCCTTATTGTTATTAGTCTAACCCCCTTATTATATTGTTGTTCCCATGTAGTCCCCATATTGTTATTATGTGCCCCATAGAAGCCCACTATTGTTATTATTCCACTCTTACATTATTATTGTTATGTCAGCTCTTATTATATTATGTCCCTTTAGACTCCTATATATAGAAAGGAGGTCTTGTCATTTGTATGATCCAAGAATTATTCATTTGTGTAATGTAAAGGAGGTTTCCCCCTCAAAGAGTCTTGTTTTGAAGGTGTTGATCTCTCTTTTATATATTTTTGTGAGCTGGTTTCATTACATTTGGTATCAGATCTTTGGATTCTAGGGTTTCGCTACTCCAAACAGGGCATCATGGTATGTTTTTTGTAACTATTTTTTCGCGACATTTCGAAAGCTAAAAAAAATAACACATTTGAGACAAAATTGTACTGAACCTTGCCGCCGAATTTCAAATATTTTCTTGCTATATTTGCAGATATATGATCTGAGGAAGTAAGGGTTTTTGCAAGCTCCATAATTTCATCTAAAACAGTTCATAGTGGAATTGTTGCTATAACTTTTTCACTACGAAGTTTCAGAACCGAAGAAAAACCCATTTGAGAAGATATCATTCTAAATATTAGGTCTAAACTTCAGATCTTGTCTCGCTATATTTTTGGATATATGATCTAAGCACATTAGGGTGTTTGTAGACTGCAAAATTACATCCTAAATAGGTGACCTTGGTAAAAGTGTCATAACTTTCTCTTTGAGCATTAGATTAAAATTTCTTAAGAGCTTATAGAAGGCGGATGGACTGTATTTTATTTGGGTATAATTTTGAGAACCTAAGGTTGAAACACTAATATGTGGCACATCATACAAGTTCACCCTACTGAAATAGCCCATAATTAGGTTAGCCCAGGAGATTGAGAATCAATATTTCTTCAGGAATCCAATTGTGATCAGACTTGTGCAGTTAGAAAGAGGACTCAATTGGATATTACAGGGTGAAATTTTAGAACTTAAAGATCCGAAATTACAGAGTTAGAGTCGTTTGAAGATTGATGTTCTAAAATCAAGAAAAAGTGAGATGAGGAAGTTTTATGGCAAGGATTTGGTAAATTGGATACTACAGATGGAGAAATATTTTGATCTACATGGTGTACCACTGTTACAAAAGGTAAGTATTGCATTTGTTTATTTATAGCTAAATCAATTTTTATGGTATAAAGGGCTTTATTCTTTTAAGCCACCTATCACGTGGTCAATTTTCACGGAGGAAATGATAGCACATTATGAGGATACAAAGAGAAACACCTTATTTAGCAAATTGATAAATCTCAAACAAAAGGGATTAATGGTAGAGCAAATCGAGGACTTTCAAAAATTCAATATAAGGGTAAATGATATTCCAGAAAAGAAATTTATTGATGCCTTCATAGGAACTTTAAAGGATAACATTTGACATGAGGTTAATCTTTGGGAAACTCATCCATTGGAGAAAGCATTCAGGTTGGCAAGAAAAACTAAAAGCGAAATTATGGAAACAAGGAATCCCACCAACTACGACTATAATTATGGAAGCGTTTTTTTTCCTAGACTTCCACAACCTACAAGGCTTACACCACAACAATTGGAAGAAAAAAGAGAAAAAGGGCTTTGTTACAATTGTGATAGAAAATCCACTAAAGGTCATAAGTGTGCTGAGAGGAAACTATTTTACAGGGATTATGAATAGGAGGAAGAAAAGGATCAAGAAACATCAGAAGAAGAGGATATACATCAGGAACCAACCATAGAGAAATAAGAAATTGATCCAACCATATCTTGTAAAGCATTGGAAATAATTACCACTCCTTCAACTCTCAAGATAGAAGGACATAACAAGAAGAAAAAGGTTCAAGAAGTGAAAGATCACATCAAGAAAGAAGAAATTAATCCGACCATATCTTGTAATGCATTGGCCAGAATTACCATTCCTTAAAATATCAAGATAGAAGGACATATCAAGAAGAAAAATATTCAAGAAGTGAAAGATCAAATCAAGCATCAAGAAATGAATCCAACCATATCTTGTAATGAACTGGAAGAAATTACCACTCCTAAAAATATTAGGATAGACAGACATATCAAGAATAAAAAGGTAATAGTGTTGATTGATTCAGGAAGTACCCATAATTTTATTCATTGTAAGATAGCCAAGGAAATGAATTGCCTCCTATATCCAGCACCAGAGTATCAAGTGATGGTTGCAAGTGGAGGAACCATAAATTACTTTGGAAAGTACCATGATATCAAGCTATCCATGTGAGAATATGTGTTGAATAGCCCAACTCTTTCCATTCCAATGGGTGGTGTTGATGCTTTATTAGGAGTCCAATGGATATAATCTTTGGGTACGGTAGCTTTTAATTTTCAAGAACTTCTCATGAAATTTTTTTGGGAAGGAAAGGAAGCTGAATTGAGGGGTATCAAAGGGAAACCAAGCAATATAATCAACTCTAACATCATGGAAAAGCTTGTAAATAAAGAAAAATGGGGTGTAATTGCACAATTATGTCCACTAGAGGATCTCACATCGAAATCATCTATTTATCCATATATCCAAAACGTTTTGGACAATCATTCCAAGGTATTTGAGTCTTCAAAAGGCCTCTCACCTATTCATGATCATGATCATGCTATTCATATGATTCCAGGAAGTGTTCCTCCAAACATTGGGCCTTACAGATATCCATATGCCCAAAGGAGTGGGAACTCATTCAAAAGTTGCAGAAGATCCCAGTTCAAATAGTATTGCGAGAACTTGACAAGGAAGGAAAAATAATATTGGAACTTCAAGCAGTGATAGAAGAGAGAAATCGACAACTACGAAATAGATCAATTTTAGAGTATCTCATCAAGTGGAAGAACTTACCCACTGAAGATTCCACATGGGAGGATGCGAATTTTATATGGAAGCATCCAAAACTACTTAAGCATTGAGGACAACACTTTTTGAAGGAGATGGGAATCTTAGGTCCCTATACTACTAGTTTAACCCCTTATTGTTATTAGTCTAACCCCCTTATTATATTGTTGTGCCCATGTAGTCCCCATATTATTATTATTGTGCCCTTACATTATTATTGTTACGTCGTCTCTAATTATATTATGTCCCTTTAGACTCCTTTATATAGAAAGGATGTCTTGTCATTTGTTTGATCTAAGAATTATTCATTTGTGTAATGTAAAGGAGGTTTCCCCCTCAAAGAGGCTTGTTTTGAAGGCATTGATCTCTCTTTTATATCTTTTTTGTGAGCTGATTTCATAACATAAAAGGGTAATTACAAACTCTACCTATGAAAAAAAGAGGGAACCAATTAGTAGTGTTTAATTAACCAGAAAGAAAGTCGGTAGTCAATGAATATGGCATGGCGGGTTTTCTCACCCGAAAGGGGTGCTTGAATTACGGTGTTAAGCGAAACCATCATGCAAATTGAACATAAACCCTTATTGTTAGCATCGAAGAATAGTAAAAAAAAAAAATGCAATAACAATTTAAGACAATAGGGTTCATAACTATTACCTAAGAATAAAGTCACTTCGAGTCATGGAGGTAGAGGTTGATAAGGTTGTCTTCACCGTAATTGGCCCATACAAACAAAAACCTACCAAACAAACACAGAGACAGTACCTTAAGAAAAAATTACTCCAACCAATAGGATTGAATGGAAGAATAATGTAAGGAAAAAGGATACCTGTTTCATATAGTAACAAAATGCTAGTTTCATTGGAACAAGTTGCAGATGGTGTTTTGATGGAGAAGCAACAAAATGTACAAACAAAAGTGGAGACTGAGGGATGAGTTGTTACCCTAACTATCCTCAAATAATCTACATTGTCATATGAGGTAGTGAGAAAGAAACAACAACAGTCAGGTCCAAATGTCACAAGGATCAAGAGGCATGAGTGAGGAATTAGCAGGATTTGCAAAGCGTCAAAATGTGACAACATTTTTTTAAAAGGATATATATATTATATATATATATAATATATAGATATAGATATATATATCCACAAAGCAAGGGTTGAGTAGGACAAAATCCCTAAACATTATTGTGTTGACAAATAATGTTTGATATACTAACAGATTAATAAGAACATGTGCTTTATGAAAAATAAAACTTGGTCTTATTAATTATAGCCCTTGTTGCTAGATAATACATCACATGAAATTCCATATAATATGATAAGTCATTATAGTAATTTAGTTGGATGGTGATTAGCATTAAAATCATTATTTTTTAGTGTGTGCCTATGCATGTTACACTTACAGAAAATTATATTGTCAAATATTTTTTTTAAGCTACCTAAATGTTGTATTAATTGGATAGTGAAATTACGTCATCACTCTCTATCGTTGTCTCCAATATGGGAGGCTAGACAAGTGGCGGAATAAATAAAAAAATTGACAACAATTTTTTTGACCCTAGTAAACTTGTAATTATTTAATTATTGTAGTTAAAAACCATTTGGTGCTATGTGCCATGTGGAGGCTGAATAGTTAGTGGAAGAAAAATGTTTTGTTTAATTTAAGTTTATTGATACATAAATACTTCATATAATTAGCCATAAAAATCACATTGGAAAGTAATGCTAAGAAAAGTTTCACATTCTAAATAGTTGAAAAGAGTTATGGGGAAGGTTTTTAGCTGCCCAAACACCTTCCTTCAAAATTAAACCCTCTCCATTGGAAGAGCGCACCAATAACGTAAGAGAGGAACTTCAGGAAATGTTGAAGGAGAGAGAAACTAGAAAGTTAAACCTCTAATAAAATGTTATGGAGGAAGGTAGGACATTGCCAACATAACGCATTCTTGAGCTAGTTGGCTAGTGGAATTCGAACTAAAGAAAGTGTGCTAAATTTTAAAGAACGTAGACTAAATTTCGTTCGCATCAAAAGGGTTCTGGGTTGGACCTATGCAGACCACCATTTTGAAATTGTTCTGGATGTGAAGCTAGCTCAGGTGGAGTTCCAATGGTATTACTAGTTCTCATAAGTTGGGTGGAGCATCCTTTCCCCTGTGATTTATGGCTAGCTCAAACAAGCAGAGAAGGGCAGCATATAAGTACTAAGAAACTTTTTATTCTTTTGGTCAATGTTTTCTTTCAAAACTAGAACTGTTATCTATACTATGTAGTTTTCTCTAGCTATAAAAAAAGAAAAGAGAAATAAGGTTTAACAATAGAAAGGTAAGTGTGTCATTTTATTGTGAATTTCTGGTTAGTTCTTGGGCCAAGATGAGGTTGTCAACAACTTAGGAACAATCTCTAACTTGCAAGAATACATTTGAAATAAATAGGTTATGAGGGAACAATTAAACAAAAAAATTGTAGACCAAGCAGAAGTATTGTTAATTGTTTATGTATTTAGTAAATAAAAAAAAAAAAAAAAATTATAACCCTGAGGGTAGGAAAACAAATCCATATACATATATAACAAAAGTTATAACAAAATTTTTGGTACACATATATAATCTCAGAACTGACTATGAACTATTTAAGGACAAGTAATTCCATAGAATTCCCATAAATTGAAAAGAAATAACACTACTATATTTAGGAAAATAATGAAGTTCTTCAAAACTTAGTTCGAGCACACATTAGGAAGTGAACATAGCCACATTATAATTCTATACATAATATACAGCAAATAGAAATCTCACAAGAATAATGACAATTGTATATAAGAAGTAACAATATTAGCTATCATGTCCACAATGGAGAGCATAAAGAAGTATAATTCAAGAGAAATTCTTTCCAAGAAATGAATATGGAGTGTGAAACCTTATTGTGGGGGAAAAATCCTTTAATATAACTCCATAAAATTCCCATTAACACCAAAATTCTCATAAAAAGGTGCTAGCTAAAGCTATAATAATTCTCGATCCTCTATGAATCTAAAACAACCGATAACTATCAAAACTTAATGGTTGTAAAATATGAAAATATAAACATCATAGTATATTATTCCAACCTAACCCAAAATGTGAAGAAAATTAGAAAGCTTACTTAATTACAAACTAACACCTGAAGTTTTATTTTAACAACCTAGTAGTGTGGCATTGATTAACAATAAGAGAGATAGACATTATAGAACCCCAACTCAGTGACATTTGAAAATGAAAGGGGGTGAAACCCCTACTAACATAAATACGAAAGAGTTGAATTATGAAACCATAGAATACTCCCTAAGTTCGACAAACTAACAACACCTAGAGAGAACGAGAGGGAAAAGTTGTTAAAAACCTAGGAACTGACATTGAATCCATAAACTAGTTGTTGTATGCCACAAGGAAGATTTTTCACCTATAAGAGAATAGGAATGAGAAGTTTTTAGGGAAAACTCTTTTAAAATTCTACTTAAAATAAATAGCAAGTGCATGGAGTTGTACCTTAAGAAACCAGTTTCTTGGTTGTGGAGAAATTATGCTTAAGACATTAATGATTATTGTTTGTTGTCACTTATTTGTCACTTTATTGTTTGTTGTATTCTTAAATGAAGTACCTGGAAAACTTGGTCTTTAACCTTTAATATATAGCTGACCGAAAAATATCAGAATGTCATTTGTTGCTAGATATAAATGATGAATGAAAAAAGCTTGAAGGAAAAGTTTAAGATAATATGCTGCTTACCATAGAACCTACTATCCGTCACTTGAAAGAATTATGAAAACAAGAACTGAATCATAGACAATATGCTCCTTGACGTAGAAACTATTATCTACGACCCTTGGAGAAGTTAAAGATAATAAGTTGCCTTACACAGAAACTATTATCTATAACTTAGAAAGGAAGATGAAAACTTTAAGTATAGGAGCACTCTTTTAAGGGATTTTAACTTTATCTACATAAGAAAATAAAGACCTACAACTTCATTATTATACTTGAAAGAAGAAAATAAAAGATGACACATGACAAAGAATTTACAAAATTATACCAACAATTCATGGAAACTTTTGATTCTATCATTAATCAACAACTATATCAGGAATACGGTGGCTTAGTCTCCAAGTTGTCCAAAATTCAAACAACCCCTTTACAATTCCCTTTTCATGCTTTTATCTCTTCTATCAAATCAGTTTTGGAAGTGATTTCTTGGAATAGCTAATAAGCCATTTTACTTATAAAACTATTTTCTCTTCGAAATTATTCAACTTTATTACATATATAATATTAAAACTCTATAAAATATGTAAACTGTGCCAAGAGTTTTTGAAAAGGAGTATTATAATATATATATAGAATATATAGATATATATATATATATATATATATATATTATATATATATATATATATGTTAGGAATGATCTAATTTGCAGAAGCACAATGAAACCTAGCCAATCACCTTTTCTTTGGACTCAGCTTTAACATTGATTTTCCCTTTATACAATGAAATTAATGCAAACCTTTCGTTTACCATAGAACTCAAAAAGAATTAAATCTATTGCATAAAGCCATCAATTCTGCCTTTTTAGTGCTCCGTTGACTTCTCATCACAATTCACAATTGGCCCTTTTAAATGATATATCAATACAAAACTTAACAATATGCAATATCATGGACGCGCTAGAAGTATTAACCATAACATATAGAATATTGGGTCTAGAATCTTCATTGCAAATCACAATCAACAGGGTCCATGTACATGAAGCGCTTTGCAATACACCAGACACATCGAGACTTTTAAACATAATGCATATATTTTCAAATCTGGCTTTACCATCTCTCATCACAATCAGCAAGTGTTATGCAATATCGCGGACCTGCCAAGACTTTAAAACATAATATATATGTTTTTGGATCTGCCTATCACAAATCGCAATCAACAGAACCAACATCCATTTCTCTGCGGACCCACCAAAAGTAATTAATGTGATATATATGTCTTTTTGGGTTTGGCCAGGGGTGATTTCATATATCTTCCGCTCTGATTTACGATTGTGATTTGATCACATCACAACCAAAGCACTGCTCTTTAGCACTTGTCTCTTTCTATTATTTGATTATGATACACAAGGTGCTTCGCAACATGTATTCTTATTCATTCAAATGTGTTTCTATACTTTCTTTTAGTGATTTCGATTTCGATATGTAATTACCACAAACAAATAACTTCTTTACTTTTAGGCTTTACGGGGGATAAAGAATATAAAGGAGTTTCATTGAGTTTGGACTCTTGATAGTGATATAACTGATAAATAAACTTCAAACACAATATAAGCTACAACAGGCCAAAACGAAGAGTTTTCACCTGTAATATAACATGAATGAGAAGGTTTTAGGGAAAACTCTTTTAAAATCTTACTTGAAATAAATAACAAGTGCATGGATTTATAGGTGAAGGATTTACCTAGAGCAATGTTCTTCTCTCTTGATTGATTCCATTATGCACCTATAACATAACAATTAGAATTTTCCATAGAGAACGTGATATAGAACTAAGTGAAATTAAAATGATTAGGTAATACAAATCTTACTTGTTGTAAGGATTATCTAATTATAAATTTCAATCGAAATTAATTTGAGCCACACAATCCTCTAGGAAAATTATTTGTGGAAACTGTAATAGAGATTCAAATATACACTACCACCAAAACTAGGAATAATAATGAAATGAAACAATAATCGACAAATTGATAAACAAAATCATTGCACATAAAAAAAACCTTGCCAAAAATAGGTAATGTGATTACCTACACAAATGTGTTTCTTGGTGACAACTCGAGCTATTTCAAGCATTAGCATTGGCATAGGTTCACAAAAGGTGATGCAGAGCTATTCTTAGTGAAAGGAGTCTAAATGAGATGACGTGATGCTGAGCTAGTAGGGTGGTTACTCTCTAACCACTTCCCCCTTGACACATCATTGATTCAAACAGTAATGAGTGTGTATTATCGATCAACCTTTCCCCCCATCTCAAGGTCTCTAATTCAAAAGTGACGTAAAACTAATAGAGCTTAGCAAGAGTTCAAAATTCAGGTTTACAAAAAGCAAGAATATAGTAATAATGTAACCCAAACTATGTGCATTCGCATAATAGTATTGAAGGATTAAATATAAGGAAAGAAACATAGTTTTATCATTGCCATTTCACATTATAATTATAGTTTTATAAGGGTTTTATGAATGATAGGATTAGAACTAAGGGTCATATAACCATGATTTGAATCCAACATATAACCACAACAAATTTAACAAGAGGTGTTGCTCACCAACAAGTCCTTGCCACAATGTTGAGAGATTGTCTGGACTTGTTTAAGCAATTAGAATATTGCTATTTGGAAATTGAGAGATTGTATATTTATTTTGCGAAAAAAGGGCATTTTATCCTTCTATGAGAAAGATGATTAGATTAGGCACTGAGGAACAACATATTTTTAAGAATGTTAGCAAATGTAGTCTGAGTGTCTCATGCAATAGCACTTGGTGCATTGTAAATATCCCAACTCAAAAAACAACATATACATTTATTCGAGAGGCCATAACTTATAATTTTATTTTCTTAAAAAATGAGCAATTAATATATGAGAAAGTAAGTTCTAATTGAAAAAGAAAAGAATGAAATAAACATTTGAGTGAGCATTATTAATGAGGAAATAATTGATAATTAAAAACAAAAATTGAAATAAACATTTGAGCCTATATAATGGCCTTCCATGCAAGGCACGTTCCCCCCCTTGAATGGCCCAGAATGAGTGTGCCATGTTACCTTGTTTGTTCCACCACCTGGCCAACATGCCTTAAGCACCTGGCCAACATGCCTTAAGCACCTGGCCAGCATACCTTAAGCCATTTGAAGGCATATAATCTATGGCATCTTTAATTTTTTTAGCATATGAAGATTAAAATTTTTGGAATATCCCGTTCTAATTTTTTTAGCATGTGAAGATTAGAATTTTCGGAATATATGGTTTGATTGGATCCAATTGAAGCATCGCTTATAGTTCAAGTTCCTAACCCAAAATCAATTTGGAATATGTGGTTGAAGTGGATTCACTTGAAGCGTGCCTTATAGTTGCCCTGTTATATACTCAGAACCAATTGCCCCACAGAACCAATTTGGAATATGTCGTTGGAGTGGATCCACTTGAAGTGCACCTTATAGTTTCCACATAATATAATCAGAACCAATTTCTGAGAAAAACCAATTGCCTTAGTTGCCGGAGAAAACTTACCAGCAACAAAAGCAAGGGTCATTAACAATTGTGCAAAATCACAACACTTGTGATGTTATGCCATCGAAGCTACCTAGTCAAAGATGTTCTTATTTGGGTTTGCTTCTCACTTCTTACCTAGGTTGCATTTCTTACCTCTTACGTGGGTTGCATTTGGTTGATTTTTTTTTTTGGTCTGAAAACATAACGATACACAAATAGGACACAGTTAGATGTTTACGTAAAGACAAAAATGTGACAGAGTTAGATAGTTATAGAAAGAGAAGCAAATCTGTGAAATGACAACAAATGGTGTTAATGATGCTCACATCTTCAAAAATTCATATTTTGGAAAAATAAATTTGCTGAAGATAACAATGTGTTGTGCAATGAGGTGTGTTATGGTTGCACATGGGTTTTCTGCTTATTTCTTTGCTAATTCATTAGAGAAAGTGTTAGTATTTTCACTCTAAATATAAATAGAAACAATTATTTTGTTTTTATGGCTTCAATTATAAACAAAAACAATTATTTTCTTGTTTTTGGTTGAATTAGTAGAAATGAATGAATTTATAAGAAATTTAAATACATATTAAAGATCACTTGGTATTTTTCTAGAATTAGGATTAGGAAGAATGAAGGAATTTACAAGAAATATACAAGCATTAAGTTGGCCAAAACAATGTAAATCACTATATTTTCACCATAATATAGTAATAATGTAATCAAAATTTGAGTTTACAAAAATCAATAATATAGTAATAATGTAACCCAAACTATGTGCATCCGCATAACAACATTGAAGGATTAAATACAAGGAATGAAACATAGTTTTATCATTGCCATTTCACATTATAATTATAGTTTTATAAGGGTTTTATGAACGAGAGGATTAGAAATAAGGTTCATATAACCTTGATTTGAATCGAAAATATAACCACAACTAATTAACAAGAGGTGTTTCTCACCAACAAGTCCTTGCTGCAATGCCGAGAGATTGTATGGACTTGTTTAGGCAATTAGAATATTGTTCTTTGGAAAATAAGAGATTGTATATTTATTTTACGAAAGGGGTATTTTATTGTTCTGTGAGAAAGATGATTAGATTAGGCACCGAGGAAAAATAGCTCATGGATACATAGTTAAGGTTGAATAATATCTATTGTCGCATCCCCTGATGATGGACTCACTTGGCAGTCTGAAACATTGGGTTCACAAAACTCTATAACAGGTCATTCCTCCTCTATCTAAAACCATCATCACCTATATGGATTCATTATTTAACAGAACAACATATTGTTCAGAATGTTAGCAATAGCACTTGGTGCATTGTAAATATCCCAACTCAAAAAATAACATATACGTCTATTTGAGTGGCCATAATTTATAATTTTATTTGTTTAAAAAATGAATAGTTAATATATGAGAAAGTAAGTGCTAATTGAAAAAGAAAAAACGAAATAAACATTTGAGTGCACATTACTAATGAGGAAATAATTGATAATTGAAAACAAAAAATAAAATAAACTGTTGAGCCTGTATAGTGGCCTTGCATGCAAGGCATGTGCCATCCTTGAATGGCCCAGAATCAGTGTGCTATGTTACCTTGTTTTTTAACCACATGGGCAACATGCCTTAAGCACTTGGCCAACATACCTTAAGCCATTTGAAGGCATATAATCTATGGCATCCTTAATTTTTTTAGCATATGAAGATTAAAATTTTTGGAATATCTCGTTCTAAATTTTTTTAGCATATGAAGATTAGAATTTTTGGAATATCTGGTTTGATTGGATCCAGTTGAAGCGCCCCTTATAGTCCAAGTTCCTAACCAGAATCAATTTGGAATATGTGGTTGGAGTGGATTCACTTGAAGCATGCCTTATAGTTTCCCCGTTGTATACTCAGAACCAATTGCCCCATAGAACCAATTTGGAATATGTGGTTGGAGTGGATCCACTTGAAGTGCGCCTTATAGTTGCCCCATTATATACTCAGAACCAATTTGCTAGGCAGAACCAATTTCCTTAGTTGTTGGAGAAAAAATACCAGCAACAGAAGCAAGGGTCACTAACAGTTGTGCAAAATGACAACACTTGTGACGTTATGCGGTCGAAGCTACCTAGTCAGAGATGTTCTAATTTGGGTCTGCTTCTCACTTCTTACCTAGATTGCATTTCTTACCTCTTACTTGGGTTGCATTTGGTTGATTTTTTTTTGGTCTGAAAACATAACAATAGACAAATAGGACACAGTTAGATGTTTACATAAAGACAAAAATATGACAGAGTTAGACAGTTACAGAAAGAGAAGAAAATCTATGGATTGACAACAAATGGTGTTACTAATGCTCATGTCTTAAAAAATTCATATATTCGAAAAATAAATTTGCTGAGGGATGTTATGGTTGCACGTGGGTTTTATGCTTTTTCTTTGCTAATTCATTAGAGACAGTGTTAGTATTTTCACTTTAAAATATAAATAGAAACAATTATTTTGTTTTTCTGGCTTCAATTATAAACATAAACAATTGTTTTTTGTTTTTGGTTGAATTAGTAGAAATGAATGAATTTATAAGAAATTTAAATACATATTAAAGATCACTTGGTATTTTTTTAGAATTAGGATTAGTAACAATTAATGAATTTATAAGAAATACACAAACATTAAGTTGGCCAAAACAATGTAGATCACTATATTTTCATCGTAGATATAAACTGTACCAATTTTTTCTTGGCTTGAATTGTATATTTAAACCCCGTACAGAAATTCCCTGCATACGAATTCTAAATCACAGGAAAAATAAAAATGTGAGATCATAACACATAAAACACATATACACAGAGATTTCCCACTGGATCTCAAAACCGAGACTACCAGCTTGATTTTTCATTATGTTCCTTTCAATGTTACAATACATATTTATACATGCCGAAGCATCCAATACCATGGACCGAAAAACCATCACGTCAAATACCATGGACCAAAAAACCATCTATCCAATACCATGGACCGAAAACCATCGCGTCCAAAAAACATGTGCGAAAATCATGCACAAAACCATAGGTGGGTCCGCCCAACCTAACATAGGGTCCAAAACCAAAATTTTCCGGGGCGCTGCCCCGGACCCCATAAAGTGGGGTTACGGGTACCCCTCAAACCCCCTATTAACTATGTGGAAAGAATATAACACAACCCAACAACTTAACTATATATTAGACCAAGTTAAACTTAATTAATTCCTATGTGTCGGAATATCCTAACGTCCCCCCTTAAGAACAACTTGAGATAGGATTGAAGGATGTACAAAGATGACACAATAGGAGAAGGAATGAGGAATTAGATCCTATCCCCCCTTAGTGACAACTTCCTTAACTCCAACCGTAAATTGAAGCTTAGTAATATTTGCCTCTGTGAGAGCCTTTGTAAAGATGTCTGCAACTTGATCATCGGTTGAACAATATTGCACTTCATGAACATGGTCATGAATGAGCTTTCTGATGAAGTGCATGTGTAGTTCAATGTGTTTGTTGTGTAGATGTTGGACTATAGCTTTTCATATTTGAATTGAACTTTATTATCACACCAAAGTGTATTCAGATGCTGCTGCAGTAGACTTCTGATCATCAAGGTCACCAACCTAATCAAAATCAGTGAAACTAACCAATAGAGGAGATGCTCCTGCACTGTAATGAATCCCAAACTAAACTATACCTTGAACATAATAAAGTATTCTTTTATCTTATTTCCAACGACTTTCATGTGATTTGTGCATAAACCGAGCAACAAGGCCAACACCAAGAGAAAGGTCAGGACGGGTATGGGTCAGATACAAATTTTTTCCAACAAGCTAATGGTATAAGGTAGCATCAACTTCAGGGGAAGTACAAGTGACTGAAAGTTTGACTCCATACTGAAAGGGAGAAGGCATTGGCTTATATTATTCCATGTGAAAGCAACGTAGAATATCACAGGCATACTTGGACCGAGAGATGGAAATACCTTCTTTGGATTGCAAGACTCAAAGACCAAGAAAATAATGCATGTGTCTTAAGTATTTCATTTCAAACTTCTTTTTAAGGAAATAATTCACATGTTTTATAATGTTAGGATCATTACCAGTAAGGATAATATCATCGACATAAAGAAAATAATGATAAGGGACTTACCCAGTTTCTTGGTGTATACAATATTGTCAAAATGACATCTAATAAAGCCAATATCTAAAAGAAATCTATCCATTTTGGCATCCTAATCCCGAGGGGCTTGATTGAGACCATAAAGGGATTTCTTAAGCTGACATACAGGGCTAGAGTCTTTTTGTATAAATCCAGGAGGCTATTCCATATATATTTCTTCATGCAAGTCCCCATGCAAGAAGGCGGATTTAACATCCATCTGATGGACTTCCCATTTGAAATAGGCAGCAAGAAAAATGACAAGGAGGATAGAGATCATTTTGGAAATAGGAGAGAAGGTTTCAGTATAGTCAATGCCTTCAACTTGTGAAAAACCCTTAGCAACAAGACGAGCTTTATGTTTAAGGAATTTTCCATGTAGTCCAAACTTGGTTTTGTAAAACCCATTTGCATCTAACAAGCTTTCGTCCCTTTGGAAGAGGAACAAGGTCTTATGTATCATTTTCCAATAATGAATGATATGCTTCATTCATAGTTGCATCCCATTCTGGATGGCCTGAAGCTTCTGCAAAGGTGTTAGGATCATAATTCTTTGAAACTTGAGCTAGTAAAGAAGAGGCTCTATCGAACTAAGAATGTATACGCCGTTGACCTATAGGATCACTTGCAAGAGCACTCGTTGCATCCTGAGTAGCATGCACCCAATTTTGAATCTAAGGAGCTAAAGGAAGATCCCAGGAAGGTGGAGGAGGATTGTCATCCTTGTTGTCATCATCTAAAGAAGAAATATTTTCAGAAGTAAAAGAGATAGAGAGAGGTGGGACATCCGCCAAAGTAGGCTCGTAGGCCGATATATTTTCATCAAACTTTATATCTCTTCTAATGATTATATTTTTGGAGTTAGGTTGAAGAAATATATATTCTTTGACATCTTCAAAAAATCCAACAAAAATATATTTTTCGCTCTTAGGTTCTAAGGATTTATGTTTCTCATTTGGAATATGGGCCCATGCTTCACTTCAAAAAACACGAAAGTGACTTACATCTAGTTTAATTGAGCTCCATGCTTCTTATGGCGTGATATTCTTTAAAATCTTAGTAGGAGTGAGATTTACTATGTAATTTGCATAACTAATTGCTTCTGCCCAAAAATTAAGACTAAGTCCTTTAGATTGAAGCATACAACTAGTCATTTCCTTTAAGGTGTGATTCTTCCTTTCAGCTACATTATTTTGTTGTGGAGTATATGGAACAATATGTTTCAATTGAATTCCATGCTCAGTGCAACAGATGATGAATTTTTTGTTAACATATTCTTCTCCATTATTAGATCTTAGCTTAAGAATTTCATGCCCAAATTGTTTCTCAACAAAGGCCTTAAAGGCCAAGAACATGTTAAAGACTTTAGTCTTGAGTTTTAAGTAGTATACCCAAGTGTGTCTGGAGAAATCATCAATGAAATTTAAGAAATACTTGTAACTAGAGAATGAAACAGGCGGAAGTGGACCACATAAATCACTATGCACAAGTTGTAAGGGGGCTGAGGTGTGCTAAGAGGCATTTTTTCCAAAACTATCCCAATGATGTTTTCCAAGTACACATTAAAAAAAACACCATCTCTGCAAGATACCATAGGAAGACTTATCACCATATTTTCTTTACATATATTTTGAAGGGAGCGATAGTTTAAGTGACCAAATCGCTCATGCCAAAGTTTGTTCACTTCATCATTATGAGAACCAAATGTTGAGGGAAGATTTGATGACCCAAAGTTGTTAAACTTATACAACCTTGTAGAATCATCAACAATTTTAGTAGCTAAAATCTGTCTAGGATCTCTTAGGTCCTTAATTACAACATCATGAGGTGAAAATTCAATGGTTTTACCTTCATCTGAATGTGTTATCTGATATACAGATAGAAGGTTAAAGGATGAGGTAGGAACACATAATACATCATTAAATTGACCATTGTCTAGATGAATAATTCCAATACCTACAACACTAAGAGATCGATCATCACCAACATATATATTTTTGGTATTACAATCATTTAAAGAGGAAAACATGGCTTTGTTTTTTGCCAAGTGATAAGAAACAGCAGAATCAATGAGCCACTCATGAAAATGAGAATAAGAAGATACATTTAGTGCATAACCAGACCGAGATGCTTAACAACGACATGCAGAAAGTGTTATTGGGTAAAAGCATGTTAATGTGTCTCATTATATGGCAAAAGAAAAAAAGTACTCAAATGAAAAAAGATTAAAATATATATATATAATATATATAGTATATATATATATATATATAGAATCAGTGAGCCACTCATGAAAATGAGAAGAAGAAGATACATTTAGTGCATAACTAGACCGAGATGTTTAACAACAACATGCAGAAAGTGTTAACTTCATGAATATGAAGTTGAAGTTGAAGAGTGCTCCAAATGGATGTTATGCTTCTTCATTGTTGCTTTCAAGGCTTCCATATTCTTAAAGCATTTGGATTCTAAGTTGTCATTGTGATTACGAAAGTTGCAATGTCTACTAGTCTTCTTCCCTTTGTTTCTAGTTGCCTTATCATTTTGTTGACATGGTTTTTCATTTTGAGACTGAAATTGCTTGGGACCATTATTTGGTTTAGGACTTTTAGGATGTTTCTTCTTAAGATTCTTTGAACTTGGTTTGTGTTGGGATTCTAAGGCTTTCTTAGAAGAGTTTCTAGTATTAATAAGACCAAGATGTAAGAGTTTTTCTTGTTCTCTTAATAAAGAATCAGAAAAGACATCAAAAGAGGGGGACTTGCAGTATTGTCCTTGAGAAATGAAGGCTTCTCTAGTGGAATGGAATGTGGAAACAAACACAGAGTAGACTGGTCCTAACATAGTAAGAATGGAATAGATAAGGCTACCATCTTCCTTCTTAACCTTAACACTCCAAGAGACATCTAAGGGTCTTGAACTTGCACAAAAAAATTCAGTGGAAGAAAAATGATTGGGGTCCATAGTAAGCAACTCATTTTCGACTTGATGGTCTTTACTTTCATTTTTAATTCCAAAAAC
This sequence comes from Pinus taeda, assembly GCA_000404065.3. Classification (NCBI taxonomy): domain Eukaryota; kingdom Viridiplantae; phylum Streptophyta; class Pinopsida; order Pinales; family Pinaceae; genus Pinus; species Pinus taeda. The sequence continues at coordinate 92,922 of APFE030731466.1, read as the reverse complement.
AATACTGAGTTTTTTCATTGCTTCATCAGGGGTATCAATTTTTGTGATATGAAATCTAAGTTCTAGAGAAATAGACATCCCTATCAACCCACGTGCTTGATATTTATTATTTTCCCATTTTTCGTGCTTATCTCCATCTTCAAGTTTAGACTCTTGGCCCGAGGCTATTCTATAAAGACTTTTACTTCTAAGTAAATCCACCATGTAGGATAGCCATTGGAAGTAGTTGGTGTTGTTAAGAACAACTAAGCATGGAATTTCCATTTTAAAATTAAATAAGGTTGTCGATGATGAAGCTAAGAGTTTTAATGGAAAAATCTCAAAAAATTAGGCCAATTAAAAAAAAAAAGGCTCTTAAAATGGCTTGCGGATGAAGAAGTTATGAATTTTTGAAGGAAAGTTGTTGAAGATGTCAAGGAACCACCTAAATGTTTAGAAGTTGATGATAATGTTATATTTAAAAAAAAATCCCCCCCTCTCCCCCTTCGAAACTTAATCTATTTATTCACTTTAAAAAAAAATTACTTTTATGTGGCACACTTTTATAAATAAGTAAAAAACACTTTTACAATGGTACTTTATGAACTCTCCACTAAATTGTAACTTAAATAAAAGATAAAGTGACTTTAGAATTACAAGGGGCTCACTTTTCATAATAGGTGGGAACACTTTTACATAAAGTAACTTTAAAACATAAGTTACATGTGCTTTTTGAAAAAATAACTCAACAAAAAGAAAGACTTGAATACAGGACCTCTATTATCATAATAGTAACTTGAAACCAAGTGAGCTAGTTAAAAAATATAGTAATTGTTGGAAAGGAGGAAGGAGTTTTTTATTTTTATTTTTTCTCAATGAAGCTTTGGGGTGCATGCTTTCTTAAAAAACCCCCTTTTTGCATAAAAAATAAAAAAAAATAACCACACAAACCAAACAAACAAACAAAAGTATGCAAGCCTTACAACTTAAAGTTAGATTCGGGGTTAGTCCCCTAGAAACTAAATATTTTCCTCAATGTTTATGATTTTTCGAGATCACTCTAAGGCTCAATGGAAAAGAGTATGCACATGAGAAAAATCCTTTATTTCTGCTTTTGGTTTGCCCAGATCGCATAGAGTCGTAGGGAAAAGAGCATACACATAAATGAAAGGTATGACTATAAACTAAAATCAATAGAGAGATAAATAATTATAACTGCACATAAACACTGTATACCTCCATATCTTAAAAACGATGTAGCTAGAACTACCAAAAACCTTTTCGCGTGGAATCAAAGGGGTTCCTCATTGGAACAGTTGCTCCTAACATAATAGAGTGGTCGTCTCTGCCCGAAAGTGGTCAGAAACAACAGATATAGGAAACGATAGTCAAATGCAATTGTACCACCTTCGGATTTGGATCAACAATGAATGCGGCCCTTGAATGGCTTTGATTCCATGTAGGAATTTATAGGGTAAGTTCCTTAGATTGAACACCAAAGGACACTGCTCACAAACAGATCATAGATCAGTACACCAATATTCTTGATGTGGTTAAAACCCTCAAAGAGGGAAATAGTCCACGGCCCAAGCCAATGCGACCACTTCAAACAATTTATTAATGTAAAAGAAAGAAAATTTACATAAGCTTCTCTCATGAATGGTCTCGAAAAAATGACCCTCCATGCTATTTAAATGGAGATCATGGACCAATCAGGTGTTAATCCACAAATCAAGTGTCGGTAATACTGAGTAGTGAATGAACCGTCAGATCACTTCATGTCTAGAACATATTGTGACCGTCAGATCGTAAGTTACAAAAAGTACATACTTAAAAAAACACACTTTACCTAACCATACACTTAACCAAGTTATACTTAATTAATTCCTATATGTCGAAATATCCTAACACATAAATCTAAGGGATTGTGAACATAAATCTTGGAAATTCAAATATTCTAACTTCATATTAGAAATCAAAGAGACTGGAAATATAAATCTAAGAGTTTGGAAATATGAATCTAAGAGACTAGAAATTCAAATGTTTTTGCTTCATATCATAATCACAAATAGGATACTAAGTAATACTTTTAAATACTACAAACAAGAAATAGTGATGCAAGTATTCTATACTAACATATATTCCTACTCTAACTTGAATTAATTCCAAGCTTGGGTGAGATTAGTGGTGGGCCCTTACCATGATCTTAGACAAGTTAGACTACAACAATAAACTTAAAAAAATAAGAACATACCAAACTCAAGAAATAGAAGAAGAAATCACTACATTAACAGTCTTCAATAGTACATATGTAATGTACTTCTGAAGTTTAAATAAAACGGAGTTTTGAAAATATTCCACAATTACTATGCTCTCTTCTCATTTGTCTCCTCTCTTTCTAGCCTTGGTAGTACTACTAATCACTCCTTTTAAGGAGATCATAGCCTAAAGATTACTTTAACTAAATGTACAAGAAAATAATAAAATGTATGATATAGATTCAATTAAGACAGGTCAGATCTCGAAGATTGCTAATCCAGTCTAACATATCCATGGAGATTTGTCGTAGTACTGTTATTGGGAGAGAAAGTTATATCTGTTGTCAAAAGGAGTGAGAGAAGATAACACTTCTTCTTCGGGAACATCGTTCAATTGACTGGTACTAAATTTATGGAAAGTGGTATTGAATCAAGAATAGAACTAAGTATCGAACAACTCCTAAGTGCAAAACAAATTTGAATGTTGATATGCCAATGTAATCTACCAATTCCATCGAGTTCTTATCCTCATGATTAGGAATCATATTAAATTTATAACCAAGTTTATCAAGAGGATATAAACTCACTTAACATTTATCTAGATCAACCAAAGAAATATGAAAATAGGCCTAATTTGTGACTTTACCTCCACTCATTGACTTGAACCATTTGGCAAGGAAAATAACAGCTTTGAAGGTGTAAAAAGGGTCAAAATGGAGCAATTTATAAAAAAAAAAAAAATAACATAATAAGGCGTCAAAAAGAGACACATGTAATCCCCAACACTTCTCAACTTATCATTTCTTTCTTCAATCTCTTGATAATTCCTTTGTAACACTTTTGTGGTGGAGGGAGTTTCTTCATTTGAAAATGTTTCCCAATTAGTGAAAGCAGGGGAGGAGGTAGAGCACTCTCGGTATCCCAACCATATTTGAAAACCTGGTTGATTTGAGGGTCACTCTGTTAATTTAACTTGTACCTCTACTTCTTCTTCTCTTTGAACCTTTACTCTCTTTCGTAATTGTGAGTCTTCTATCTCAACTTCAATTTGTTTAGGTACATTTCTCTTCAAGCTCTTCTCCCTCACTACAGGGGTTTGAACATCTATTCTTTGTTGCATTTTGTTGTCTGGCCATGTTTCTTGATTTTCCGTTTTCTCAAGTTCAGGATTTCTTTCATGAATATAAGGTGCGGAACTAATTTCCCCTATTTTACTTGAAATTATATGATGAGGGTCATATTTCCACTTCTCTCCTTGATGAAATCCGAACTCTTTCATCATTTCTTCAACTTGTAAGAGGGCTTGTCTACTATTCATAATGAATGGCCCAATAATTCTTTTTAACTTAAAAATATACCCTTTGCATGTAGGAACAAAATGAAATTGGTCAACATTTAGACTTTTCCTTATAAATTCAAGAGAAAATATCTTCATAGATAAAAATATAAGCAAACAATATGGTGGTAACTCAGCCCCATACAGTATTATCTTAAATTAATCTTCAAAAATATACCAGTACCCCACTCTGGTGTCCCTTCTGAGCTGCAACAACTCTTTTTCTTCAGGAAAAATCCTTAGAGGTTGTTGATTATTGAAATAGTATATATAGTGGCCATGAATGATGACAAGTAATAAGAAAATCCCTCATTATTTCCTTTTTTCCTAACAACGCTAGTCCATTCCATCACATATTTCATTTGATTCTTTGAATCCCAGATATTCAGACCCAGATGGACAAACTTATCAGCATGTACATATAAGAACATATATACCAAGACAAAGGGATATCTAAAATAGCCATAAATATGATAGTTCTAAATTGAAAAATGATAGAATTATCTATGTAAGAAAGGATATCCAAAACAATATTTGGTTGCGACATCAAACTCAAAAACCCCAGTGCTTGTTCACTTACTATCCTAGTATCATCTTCTCCAAAAATAGACAAGATTATAACTAAGACATGTTGTGCAACTTCAAAAAATAAGGGTGTTGAATAATTCACTACAAGTGGAGGAATTTGGGAATTTGGTAGTAGAATGAGTTTAAGTATACCTTACTTATTTTCTTTCGAAATATATCTAGAAGTGAGGAGTAAGGACTCATCTGAAAAGCTCTTAGGATTCTCGACAATACAGAAATTAAAAGCTTTGTGTATTAGCTCTGAAGTGACCTAAAAAATATTCTCCCATAAAGAAGACATAACAAAATTCCTTTTTCGGACAAGGGAAGACACTAACCAACTAAAAATTTTGGGGAAATTATAGGTATGTAGGAAAATTAGATGATAAAGGCTAGACTGGATGACTTGAGAAAGATTATCTGAGTCACTGGAATGTTCAAGAATGTACTTTCAAATCTCCAAAAGGTCCAACGAGCAACAATAATTATATACTTAAGGTTCTTTGTCCATAAGGGGTGTATGAACATACGTCATAGAGATTGCATGTTGTTTAGTTGATTTCGGGGTTTTTTCCATGTTTACAATTTGAAAGAAAGGACAAAGAAGAAATGTGGAATTATGAGTTACCTAGCAACCAGAGACAATGAAGAGTCGAATGTTGATGTGAAATCGACAATTTACACTCTGGACACCTATCATCGTAACACTACAATTGGAGGACAAAGAAAATAATAGGCAGGGTGACCTTTTATTTGTTTTGTACTTAGTAGGAAAAATGAAAAATATTGATGAAATAAAGGGTATAGAAGGGTGACATGGATGCATGGGAGATGAAGTTGAGGGGTGACATGGATTGATGACATGTAAGGGATCCGTCGCTTGTTTGGATTTCCTAATGGGTACATGAGGTGTCACTAACTTCTCGTGCTTGGTTTTCATAAAAACCATTAACCACTTTTGAGGGGTCGCCATAGTGTTTTGTGAAAAGCAGAGGGGACCTGTCGGAATGAATCACGGTTTTTGATTTGGATATGGTTTGTTTAGCCATCTTTCTTTCCGACGAGTTCTCATCTAGTAACTTTCGATTTATTTAAGCTATCAGAAACAATTTGATTCCTCAGGTTAATTCTAATGAGCGACAATCTGATCCCAAACTTGTGTGCACTTCAATTTGCAATTTATAAAAGTTTCAATCCCACTTTTATATAGTTTAAGGTTGGTCTTTTCAGCTTGAGAGGTTAGGCTTGTATACAAAATATAAATAAAACTTTTGAAAAGGGACTATTATATAAAAAAATTCCTTAGACTCTACATCCAATTCTTTATAATATATAATATATATATATATATAATATATATATAATATATGTATATATATACAATTATTAAATATATATAAATATATATATATATATAACTGAAGAAAAGTAAAAAGTAACCTTTGATGACAACACCTTGCATTAAATAACTAGGGTCCTTGAATTCTTTACCCTTCCAACTCTTCATTCTTCTTCATTTGCAAATCCATCTAGGTACTAATTTAGACCACAACCTTATGCAAGCCTTCCAATTCACTAGTTAGGTGTCTCATCTCCTTCCTTATCTCATGCATCTTACCACATTAACACCTTGTAGGAGGAGGATAGATACCCATGGCATGATTGTATCTAAGAATTTCCAAAATCCAAGACTCAAAGTATTGCCAAAATTAAGACTACCACCAAACAGGAAAAAGAAAACAACAAGATGATTGGAGGGACAAAGCCTTTTTGATTATTTGAGAAGACCAATCAACTCAACAATCACTTTAAAATCCAAATCGAAACAAAAAACTAAAATTACAAACCTATCCATACTTTCAACAAGGAAAATAGTTTCATTACCATCCATAGGTTACCTATAATGTTTCCTCTCTCCCCACATAGATGTTTAATTTTATGTAACAGATCTGACAACCATATAATTTATTGCACTTTTCAACATTTACTCAAGCATATTCATAATTAACCATTAATCAATGGAGTAATAAAAATGTTAATTTTCTTAGGGCTAGAAGGCTATGTTGTAGATAATTACATTTTAAAACATTTTCACATTGCATTCACCCAATATCATCATAAGCAATTATGTAGGGAGAACATTAGCAATAACAATGCAATAAAATTGTCATAGATATGTCATGATATCTCATCATAGGTTTGTCATGTTATCTCTATCATAGGGGTCAACATATATCCTTCATATATCTATCATAATGTTTTCTCATATCATAGATAAGAAGGCCCAAGGAGGTCATTGTCCTACCCAAGAACTAAGGCCCATTAGGGCATTGTTACATCACAAGGCTGAGGACCATTAGTGCGTTGTTACGACACAATAATGAGGTTCATTAGGGCATTGTTACACCACAAGGCTGAGGCCCATTAATGCATTGTTACAACACAATAATGAGGCTCATTAGGGAATTGTTACACCACAAGACTAAGGCCCATTAGGGCATTGTGTTGTTATCACAAATAAGAAGGCCCAAGGAGTTTGTTGTCATATTCAAGAACTAAGGCCCATTAGGATGGTGTTACACCTTAAGACAGAGGTCCATTAGGGTGTTATTGCAACAGAAGACTGAGGTACAATTTCGCAGACCCGTAGGATGGAATGATCGTTAATCACTGCCAGTTAATTACAAGTCCTGGTGTGCATTTATTTGAGGCACACAAACCCTACATTTTACCCTATTAAAGCCATGTAATTTGGAGAACTATTGAACAATAGAAATATATACGTGAAAAAATAAAAATATTTAGTTGTATTAATGTTACTTATGAGTAAAAAAATACTCTCCAAGTTGAATCATTCAATTTGGCCTTGAAATGAAGGATGGGCATGCATTTTTGTGAAGCAAGCCAAAATTGCCTTGCTTCACTAAAATGCAAGGCCATGCTTCATTTATTAGCCAATCTGATTGATTCGAATTGTACACTATGTATATTATTATTTTACATATTTTTACATCGGTATATCTTTGCTAACCAATAGAGTAGTAACCGTATTAATTTACTTAGGGCTAGAAGTCTCTATTGTAGATAATTGAATTTTAAAACATTTTCACATTTCCTTCATCCCATATCATCATAAGTAATTATGTAGAGAAAAAATTATCAATAATAATGTGATGAATTAGTCATAGGTTTGTCATGATATCTCTATCATAGGTCTGGCATGATATCTTATTCATAGATCTTTCATTATATCTCGATCATAGGGCTCAACATATCTCCTTCATATATCTATCAAAATATTTTCTTATATCATTATAAGAAGGCCGAAATAGGTCGTTGTAATACCCAAGAAGTGAGGCCCATTAGGGAGTTGTTCCACCACAAGAGTAAGGTACAATCTTGATGACCCATAGGATGGAACAATCATTATATCACTGAGAACTAATTATAGGTCATGGTGTGCATTTATTTGAGGCACATAAACCTTACCTTTTTACCCTATGAAATCCATTCAATTTGAATTATTCTTGAACAACAAAAATATATATGTAAAAAATTAAAAGTATTTAATTTTATTAATGTTAATTATAAGTAAAAAATACTCGCCAAGTTGAATCATTCAATTTGGCCTTGAAATGAAGGTTGGGTATGCATTTTTGTGAAGCTGGAAAAAATTTCCAAATAATTTCCTAAGGGCTAGAAATATTTGCTATAGATAATTTCACTTTAAACATTTTCACATTGCATTCACTCCATATCATCATACACAATTATGTAGATGAAACATTAGCAGAAAAGTCATGGGGATGTAATGATATCTTTGTCATAGGTATGTCATGATATCTTTGTCATAAGGCTCAACATATATCCTTCATTTCTCTATCATAATATTTTCTCATATCACAAATAAGAAGTCTCAAAGATTTTGTTGTCATACCCAATAATTGAGGCCTGTTAGGGCATTTTTTCACCACAAGACTAAGGCCCATTAGGGCATTGTTACACCACAATATTGAGGTACAATTTCATATACCCATAGGATGGAATGATCATTATATCACTGCCAATTAATTACAGGTCAGTGTGTGGATTTATTTTAGGCCCACACCCTGCCTTTTACCCTAGGAAATTCATACAATATGGAGTGTTCCTCAAGAATAGAAATATATACATTAAAAAAAAAAAAAAAAAAAAAAAAAAAAAAAAAAAATAAATAAATAAAAAAATAATTAAATTAATGTTTACTTATGAGTAAAAAAATATTTTCTTAAGTTGAATAATTCAATTTGGCCTTGAAATGACGGTTGGACGTGCATTTTTGTGAAGCAGGCTAAAATTACCTTGCTTCACTAAAATGCTTACCCAAACTTCATTTCTTGGCCAATATGATTGATTTAAATTGTATAATATTCAATTAATGATTATTGGTCATGGTGAGCATTTATTTGAGGTACAACATCCTTTCCTTTTACCCTATAAAACCAATCCAATTTGGAGTGTTCATGCACAACAAAAATTTAATGAGGCTGAGTTATTGTCCACCCAAATTTAATGAGGATGTACTTCATGCTATGTGAGAAGGCATGTTCCCCACACATTTCAAAGATATCTTATTTCATGTATAAATAGGAAGAGACTTGTAATTTGTAAATCGTGACACATTGGTGATGTTGTCATATTTTTTATACATATTTTTTTATTTTACAACATCAAGTAGAGGATACATACCCTTGTTTTCCATATTTATCCAATTAAAAATGTTGTGCATTCTAATTGTAAGATTTTTTATAATATGGTCGGAACATGATATGATAACTGGCATCCTCCTAGGGTAATATATGTCTAGAATGTTTCCAACCATATCGATGGCATGTTTCCCACCATACCCTCCATTAAATAACTCAGGTACTTGAATTCTTTACCCTAATTCCATCTCTTCATTTGGGATTCCACCTGGGGGCTAATGTAGACTATGACCTTATGCAGACCTTCCAATTGGTTGGCTAACTGTCTCATCTCGTTCCTTATCTCATGCATCTTGTCACTATAACACCCTCTACAAGGAGGATAGCTAACAATGGCATGCTTGTATCTAGGAACTTCCAAAATCCAAGACTCCAAGTACTGCCAGAATTAAGATTGCCACCACATAAGAAAAAGAAAACAACAAGAGGATTAGAGGGACAAATCCTTTTCAAGTATTTTACAAGACAAATCAACTAAAAATCACTTTAAAATACAAATAAAACAAAAATTGAAAATTACAAACCTATCCATATTTTCAGCAAGGAAAATATGTTCATTACCATCCATAGGTGACCTAAAATTTTTCTTCTCTCCCCACATAGATCTTTAATTTTATGGACCATATTTGAAAACCATATAATTTATTGCACTTTCAACATTTAGTCAAGCATATTCATCCTTAACCATTAACCAGTAGAGTACTAACAATGTTAATTTTATTAGGGCTAGAAGTCTTTGTTGTAGATAATTTCATTTTAAAACATTTTCAACATTTTCACATTGCATAAACTCCATATCATCATAAGAAATTATGTAGAGATAACATTAGCAATAATAATGTAGTGAAACAATTTTAGGTATGTCATGATATCTCTTTCATAGGGATCAATATATCTCCATATCTTTATCATAATATTTTCTCATATCACAGATAAGAAGCCCCAAAGATGTTGTCGTACTCAATAAATAGGGCCAATTAGGTTGTTGTTACACCACAAGATTGAGGCTCATTAGGGCATTGTTACACCACAACACAAAAATGTGCCTCATCCTCAAGCCACTTAGTCCTTCTTCTATCCCCATGAGTTTGGAACCTCTATCCTTACTGAGGTTGTATTTTTTAGCTTGGTACAGTAGGCACAGGGGTAAACATGGAAATATATATCTTTAGAGGTCTTTGAACAAACTAGGAGGGGTTAGCCACATCCCCCCTCCCCATATTGGTTCTCTCAGAAAGAGAAACATGACCACCAATGTTGCTCCAAGTCCGATTCCCATGCTTATCCCTGATCATTTCTCTCTTCTCCTTTTGTGCTTTCTCCTTCCTTTGACAAGTAGAGGCAAGGATTTGGTCTCCTGCCATCTTTAAGATACTCCAAGGGTTATTGGGGTGGGGTGGCTCAAACTTTTTTAACCGACCATCTTGTTTCCTCAAAAGTCACAATACTTAAATATTTAATGGTGTAAACATGATTTAAAATGAAGAGTATGGGAATTTAATCATTAAACTAGGAGTAGACCTAAATGACGATGAACCCATCAAGACCTTGTTATAGAACACAAAATATGAGGTGCAATCATTAAGGTAAAAATTAAAATTTCCAAAGACTAAGCACGCTCAAACAGTAGAGTTAGCTTAAGTTGAAAAAAGAAAAAGAGTTATTAATAGGAGAATTAGTTGAAAGAAACAAAGAGATTGTTATTTTGCATGAACGAGTGTAGAGCCTACAATTTTTATTTTTCTTTTTCTTTTTTTAATGGCCAAAGGCCTATTATTTTTTTTCTTCATCATGGACGCAAAACTAGAGAAAATCCCAAAAAATCAAGGGTGTGGCTAAAGCTGGACCAAAAGCTTGATGATTGTAAAAAATGAGTTTGAAACCAATGTAACAAATAATGTTTGTACTCAGTGGAATATCTGGCATATCTAAAATATGTAATTATCCATTATAGGAAAAATAATATTTAGATATAATAATGTTCAAAATACAAGATATGATATATGATATGTTATGATTACAAACAAGGGACCAGATTATATACGAGGCAATGTTCCCCCTCATGAATAGTCATGTCCTTTCAAGACATGCTCTTTCATAGCTAACTATACTTAATCATTATTTATTTTCATTGCATTCAGGAACTCTGCAACCCAAAATGGGGGGATATATTGAGGCAAAATGTAACTATGTCAACATTTTTTAAATTTGGGAAAAATATATATAGAAAAAGAAAATGTCTCCTTCATATGCCTTAATTAATATTCAAATTAAAACATATATAAATATAAAATGTATTATCATGTAAAATGCAAAATGAAAAATTTAAAATGTAAAATGTAAAATGCAAGGCATAAAGCTACCAATTTTATCAAGAGAAATCAGTTTATCTATAATGTAAAGTTACCATACTATTGTTTCTTTAACAAGTTATTTCTTTATATATTATTATTTGTCTAATAATCAATAATATTGATTATTATTATTCCAATATATTATAATAATAATCATCTCCATTATAACTATTATTATATTATACCTTACATATATTATTGATTACATAGTTATAATTCATGATCATATGGATGGAGGGAGGAGAGTGTTATCGGGAAATCTAGTGTCTATGCAGAGCTACTAGTCCAACTAAGACAGGTAGCTATCTTAGAAACAAACATATTAAAGTTACTTTTGTTTTCCTTTACGAGAAATAGATAGGAGAGGAGCAAGGAATACCAACCTCGATCTTTCGCTTGGTTCCTCGCTTGTTCCTTCTCTTCTCTGACAGATCTTTTCCGCTCTTTCCTTGATCACTCCACTTCAAAGAGTACCTGTAAAGTTAAAGCAACATAATACCTTCAAAGTGCAGATAAATATAATCATAAACAATATATGACCATATATATATTGACCACACAAATGCACATATTATCATACATACAAGAATGTGGAGGAAAACATGAATAGCTTTATTGATGTAAAGACTAGAGGAGAGGATTACAACCCATTGATCTGACCCAGCATCATCCTCCCAGCATGAAAGCCCTTCTTCACCTCATGAAAAGCTTAGATCACCCAACACTATGATATTCCACCAGGAAACCAACAGCACTTCCTTACAAGATACAAGATTCCAACCTCTCGATCTCTGGGATGAGGGATCCATATATAGATGATTGCAAGGGGGGTGAGTCAGCTTCTGGGAATTATATTAGTGTCTTCTCTCAGATAGTGCTTGATTCCACTTGGAGATTGATGATCTCTTACTTATCCCTGGGCGAATTCAGAGAGGCAAGTGTCACAGGAGAAGTTTTTGGAAGATTCCCTGATCATCCACCTTGTAAACTGTCTCTGCCATTTGTATACTCTTGCCCATCACACCCTATAGAAGGGCTTTCCAGTATGCATCACACATTTTGCACTGAGCAGGTGAGATGCATCACACCCTTAGCACTGAGCAATCTGTATGGTCCCATTTTGACCCGTTCTGAGCAGTTTTCTTTGGAGAGCTTCTGGGAGATGATGTAATCAACTGACCTTGTTCCTTTAGGGCATGAAACAACACTTTTAGGGACTCAGAAGCCCTTGGTTTATGGACATATGTGATTGGGGTTGCAGTGCCCAAAAATCCATAATAGTTGCCCTAAAGCATGAGGTCGTAGATCTTGATGTTGGGTGAAATGCTATCATGAGACCCAGGTTTTGAACTAGAAGGCGACCTGTAATAAGATACAATACAGTACATTATCTTCATAACATTTTCATGATCTAGCTGAGGCGGGCATTCCCATGCTCAGCTTTATAAACTCATTTTCATGTACATAGGACAGACAACCGTCTGTATGGCAGACTGATGATTCTGATAGAGCCATCATCCTTTAATTTGGATGATCATCTGTGCAGCAATGATGTACATTTGATGTCTTTATTTTTATTGAATATATCGCAGCCCGGATGGATGAAACTAGATCCCAGGTCTTCAAACTCATCTAATCTTTGCTCGAAGTACAAGTCGATCCATGTGAAAAATGTTCTGGAGTCGAACATGGAAAGACATCGCCTGATTACCAACCAATGATGTAAGTTGTTAACAGGCACGAGAGGAATCACCCATAATGATGATGACTCTCAAGGTACTACAGTACAATTCGTGTGGTGTGAAAATGGGACTTGGCGTCGAACACCATGCGAAATCTTCCGGTCGAAGGCCATTGATGTAAACCTGTCACCGGAAGTGACAAACTTGCCATTGATGCATGCAAGCTTCAAAGTACTAAAAGGGTTGTTCCTAAGTTGACTTCTTGGATAATGAGCTGTCGTCGACAAGAAGTAACCCGTCATAGGAGGGCCTTAATGAATCCCACATCTACGACACGGAACGGAGCAAATGATTTTGTGGAGGTGAAAACGATCTGATGGTACAGGGTTCAGGGTGGTGGTCATGAAGGAACAAAGCGTGAAGGTATTGCAACGGGTGAGACACAAGCTGGGTTGGTGAATTCTTTGATCGACTTCTCTTGAACATATCGGTGACACTGAAATGGATGGTAGCGTTAACCCTAAAGATGGATGGTACAATGGATCAGTGGTAGTATGACCGGTGAATGGAATAACCCAACCTAACTCAATCATGGTGATGGAGTGAAAGTGTCATGTTCAAGAGTGACTCGCTACCAATAAATTTTCTTCAAGTTTTCTTCCCAATTTTCCAGAGTCATTTCTGATCAGTACCTCTTTATTTTTATCAAGCTTGAGGAGGATAACATATGCTTGTTCTATAATCTGCCCTTCGAGCAAACCCGTTGCTATTTTTTAACGAGCCTAGTGACAGTGAAACTCGTTCTTGTCTCTATAGACAAGTTTTTCACTATTGGTTTTAACAAGTTTAACGACAAAGACAACTCAGTCGTTTTTCAATTTTAGAGAGTCTGAAAAGGGACGGAAAGGAAACTCCAGTAATCCTTTTTTATCATATAATCCCTTAAGTCCGAAAAAGTATAAAATAATACGAAAGGGATGAATTTTCGATAGTTTTAATTAGCCGAACAAGACAAGCGCTCAATATTTTTGTGTAATAATCCCTCGGGTCCAAAAAGATTAAAATCTAGAGGAGGGATAGCACTCCCGGTAGCTTTAACGAGCTGGAGAGGCCAATTGCTCCGCAATCTTTTCATATTTTACGAGTCAGATGAAAAGAGCTTAAAGGAGACTCGTTTTTGAGGAACGAGTGATATTTTCGGGTAGCTGTTGATTCTAGGTAAGGTTTGGAATTTTCCAATCACGGCAGTGTCACAAGGATGGCTAACAGAATCACTCTTCGGATTTGTTCCTCAAAAGGTTAAAAAAATCAAATGGAGGCGTATGATCGGCTAAAACATAGTGGAGGTGATGGTAAGAACATGACCATGGCTCAAAAAGCTGATGATAATACATTCGTAATGGTTATTTACTAGAGGTTGGTTCATTTTTTAATGAGCTTAAACTCTGGGGGAACATTTGCTCATTGCTTAGGTTTAATTTTTAACGAGCTTGAACTTCACATAAAAGCTGCTTATGCCAGTCGCATAATAAGGATGTCTCATCGATAGATTCCATTTTTGTGGAGCTTGCACCTTTCAAAGCTTTGCTCCGTATCCTTTCATTATGCAAGTTAGGAATGACCAATCCTACGAGTTTAAAGGGTTGAGAATATACAAACTAAGAAAATAAATGGTCACTCTTATCTTGCATGCAAAAAGGATTTCATGCCCCCAGGTATAGTGAAATAAGTTTCCAGGCTACCATATAGAAGTTATCGCATTTGCAAGATAGTTTCCATCCGCGTAGTAGACAGAAACACTCCTGGGCTTAGTCCATTTGGACAAAGGTGATTCTAGCTCCAACCACCTAACCTTGATGATGGAATCTTATTCTGGTCTAATCCCATTTTCCTTAATGGACAGGTGTCAGACTAGTCATATATCCTTCGTGGAAACCTACCCTATACCCAAAGTTTCCTTGCCAAAGCAGACCAGGGTGCATGCCCCCTGGGTTTCATTCATGGCCACCGAATTACTCGCGTTCTTTAGATGGACGGACAGGAGATTGATGAGACATTCCTTGTGTGAAAAGACCAGTTAGGGATGGTATTTGACTACTAGCTATGTGTGAACCGGGGAATGAAAGCTGGTCTACGAGCTGGACCACTCTGCCTTCATGCGGAAAACACATTACTCGAAAGAGTGAGGAGACAATGGCTCCCATGCTATAAATATAGTCGCGCCCAAGGAGTATATTATAATCTAAAGGTCCTTGGACTACCATTACGTTTAGATACATGGTTTTCCCTCTCAAAGTTATAGGCAAACTTGGAAGGATCCCTAACGGTCGACTGGTTCCTTTGTCGAAGCTTGTTAGATTTCGCATCTCAGGCAGAAGCGATGGTGAACCAAGCGCTTTCCAAGCAGTCGAGGAAAGGATGCTCACAGAAGCCCCCTCATCTATGATGGTACTGACCATGACCATTCTGTAAGCTTGTACAATGATTCGGAATGGTACATTAGACAGTAAACGGGGTCTGCCTAGTAGATTCCAATGGAAGGAAATGACTAGGTTGCTTGGAGGTGGGATCGAATAAACGGTCGGATATGACCCTGAAAAACTTCCTTCCTACGGTAAAGGAACAGGTAGATTGCCCCCATGTTCATCAGAGTCTGTGTTTACAAAAATAATTTGAACGGTGTCATTCTCATTCTCTTCAGTGACTGTATCATCTGAAGATGGACCTTCTGAAGACAAGACTGAGCCGACTGCTGCCTCAACCTTTTGAATTTTGTCTGGTATGGATTCAGAGGGTTTATCTTCAATGGTAGATGCTTCGACCGACCCCAAAGTTGTGTCAGTCGGATTTTCAACTAGTGATGGACTCGGCAAGATTTTCTTGTACCCAAGAGGGAGCCGTAGCGGTGAAGCAGGATGGTTATCCAAGACTCTTTTAGCTTCATGCAGGAAGGGACAACGGTGGAGGGCATGATTGCCTTCACACAGTTTGCAAGGAAATTTACATTTTCCTTTCTGTCCAGAGACTTTGTTTCACTAGTGGACGGTGTACTCTCAACATGATCGTCAGAGGTTGATGACACCGGATTATGCAAATGAGGAGACCAGTCCCTTAAGATCTGAGGGATGCAAGGACAATCTCGATGATAGTGGTCTCCTTTGCAAATGACACATGGAGATTCAGGCTTGGATGATGTAGTGTGTGGATTTTCACTAGATGATGCATGGTTGCCCCTTTTTGCCTTTGGCTCCTTCTTCTTTTTCTCCTTCCCTTTCTTCTTCTTCTCAGTTACTTGGTTTTTAGCTTTACCAACTTTACCAAGCGAAGAAGAAGGAGGGGATGGAGAAACAAGTGAAGCAGAAGGTTGGGGGGTAACTCTAGTATCATCTAATTGCTGACTTGATTGCTTAAGAATCGCGGTGGTTTGAACGACAGAGGTCGAGAAGAGCCATATTGGCAAGCCGATTGTCAATCCTGGGAGGGACAGTGTGGCCATATGAGGTGCACCAACATTTCCCCAAGAGGAGAAAGGACTAGGATGTCCTTCAAGGGGAAATCCTTGGTTGGTTTTCTCAACCTATGAACAATGAGGGAACAGTGATGTTATTACGATTAAAATAAATTTTAGACACTTTGACACAACTTGCTTTTTCAATTTTTAAGAGTCGAGAAAAATATAAAGATGACTCTAGTCGCCTTCGATTTTTAATGAGCCTAAAGTGACAAGTGCTCAGATGGACCTTTTTGTTTAAGGAGTCTGAAAAGGAATGAAAGAGACTACTCTGGAAATCTAGACAGAGGGATTACCAAACCAATCGCAAAACTGCAAAATACTTTTACAGTATGGTAGTCAATCTTCTCGAATGTTGTGTTCAATGCATTGCAATTGATAGGGTGGCATACACGGCTTCCTACGGATAAAAGATATAGCCTATTGTGGTCTCCCAATATATACTCGATGGTACGTGGGAGCACAAGTCCGTACTGGCACTTGTCGTCTCAAAGAGGAGGAATCACCCAACCTACAATGAAAGCAACAGTTACCAGGCTTTACGACGTCGGAATACATCTCTAGCCTAGACTTCTAAATGTTGTGCGTTAGGTTCCAAAGCGTTTTTATGTTCATTGAATTTATTTTACAGTTGATCTTTCTTAAGAATTTTGCCTTTCATGTTCACCACGTGATGTTGATATACAATTCCTAAAATGCAACCGAAGATGATAAACAATCGTTTAATCTTCTTTTTGCAATGAAAATCCTAGCTACTAAGGAAAGAGAAGCGGGATTCTTTCAACATAGAGCAGAGAGCACACACTAGATGCACTGTCCTAAATCAAAATCAACAAGCAGACTAAATGCAAATTCACATGCATGTATTTGTTTTCGCTTTCTTAATGTGTGAATGACAAAAAGAATGCTAAGTACAAATCTGAATCGTTTCAAGCGACAGTACTAACGATTTTCTCTTCAAAAGACAAAAGGAAGACAATGATGACACTTTGCGATTTTGAATTGAAAACTGCTTTCGACACTTGAAAAACTATTAATTCAAATCAAATACAAGAGTAACAGTGTAATCAACCATCAAGAACAGTAGGATTCTTTTCTTTGACTGAAAACGACACTTGCAACACTTCCAAATCAAAATACAACAGTTTGATTACGCTACTTCTTTGTAAAGGAGAACTGTAAATGGTGAACAATACATAAAAACATTTACAGTTCTTTGTACAATGGAGGTTGAATAATGCAAAGGAAGGGAGTTTCCACGGAGGTATATTGATCACAGATAGCAAAACTCCTGAATAAAGCTGAAGAGAGTGAACAAAACCAAAATCTGGATGTAGAAACAGTATTATCTATTCATCGTACCTGTAACACAGAGAAAGAGCGATGCATCCCACCTACTACACATGGGAGGTGCGATGCATCCAGATTCCCAAGAGGAGAAGGTGCGATGGTCCAGGGATGAGACTTCAACTTGGTTCTTGGTCACAGTCTGTAGCTTAGTTCAAGGATTTAGGCCGAGCTAATGATAGTCAGTAAATGTAAATCACAAGGGCTAATCTAATGAGGTTACTTGAGCCACCACCAGGGTAATTAGGATGTTTGCAAATCAATTGTTTAGTTCATAAACAAAACTCGAAGATAGACTGAAGCAGCATTGATCTACTTTGCACTTGCATAGCAAATGCAGTTCGAAGGCTAGCTGGCTTGACTTTAGGCTCTGTCTATAGTTTATAAAGAAAACAAATATAGACAAGCAAACAAGCTATTCGTTCCCTAGTAGTAAAGCTAAAAACCAAGCAACTGAGAAGAAGAAGAAAGGGAAGGAGAAGAAGAAGAAGGAGCCAAAGGCAAAAAGGGGCAACCATGCATCA